>CM057453.1:1303510000-1303577500 GCA_016271365.2 Neoceratodus forsteri
GCCTGAGACCAGTTAGCGTAGTACTGGAAAACTGCAACCTGTGTGGGACATGCATGCACACAGCTGTCAGCCTCAGACCAGTTAGTGTAGTGGTGGGTGCCTGTAGCTTGTATGGGGCAGGCATGCACACTGCTGTCAGCCTGAGACCAGTTAGTTTAGTGGTGGAACATTGTAAACCTACTGGGACATGCATGCACTCTGTTGTCAGTCTGAGCCCAGTTAGTTCAGTGGTGGGAACTTGTACCTGTAGCTTGTGTTGCACAGGAATGCACTCTGTTGTCAATCTGAGCCCAGTTAGTGTAGTGGTGGGAACCTGTACCTGTAACTTGTGTGGGACAAGCATGCACTCTGTTGTCAGCCTGAGACCAGTTAGTGTAGTGGTGGGAGCCTGTAGCTTGGGTGGGGCAGGCATGCACACTGCTGTCAGCCTGAGACCAGTTAGCGTAGTGCTGGAAAACTGCAACCTGTGTGGGACATGCATGCACACTGTTGTCTGTCTGAGCCTAGTCAGTGTAGTGGTGGGAACCTGTACGGGATATGCATGCACACTGTTCTCAGCCTGAGCCCAATTGGTGTAGTTGTGGGAATCTGCACCTGTAACTTGTGTTGGACAGGCAAGCACACTGTCAGTCTGAGCCCTGTTAGTTCAGTGGTGGGAAACTGTACCTATAACTTGTGTGGGATATACATGCACACTGCTGTCAGCCAGAGACCAGTTAGTTCAGTGGCGGGGAATCTGCACCTGTAACTTGTGTGGGATATGCATGCACTATGTTGTTAGCCAAAGCCAAGTTACTGCAATGGTGGGAACTGAAACCCAGGAGGCCCATGCATTCACACTGTTGTCAGCTTGTGTCAGTTAGGGCAGTGCTGGGAACCTACAATTTATGAGGGCCATGCATGCACAGTGTTATAAGCCAGAGCCTGATAGTGCAATGAAGGGATTCTGTAATTCATGTGGGGCACGCATGAATATTATCAGCCTAGAGCCTGGTTAAATGTATTTGTCAGAACCTGTAACTTTTTAGGGACATGCATGCACATTCTTGCCAGCCTGTGCCTAAATACACTTGCTAGCAAATATGATGGCAACCCCAGTCACAAAAGGTAGGGACAGCAACAATACATAAAGTGCAGAATGACACACGTTCACACCACAAACGGTAGAAGTAAAAAATAATTACATACAAAGGCAAGTACTAGAGGAGAGCAAGAATTCCTTAAGGATTCTGAAAATGTGGCGACTGGGAGCACACCTTGCAGTAGAAGATGGAGTTACAATATTTGGGAGCATAACAGGCAAAGAAAAGCTAACTTACTCTTGTGGCAAATCTGCATTCTTGGAGTAGAAAACATCCAGTGGATTTCAATTGGTAAGTTGCCATTGGATATATTGCTAGCTTTCAGCTAGCACACCTAGGGATTCTGTTCAAAGCAATTTGTCCAGAAAGCAACATAGGAGAAAAGAGCACTGTCCAGCCAGTAATAGCCACCAGCCCAGGCTAGTGTAGAGCAGGCAGAGGTGGTTAAGTCAGGGGTGGTCAGGGCAAAGTGATATATATAGTGCTTTATGTCACAATGTCACATCCTACTATGTCACTTTTGTCAGGTAACATCCACTGCCCCCTCCTGAAGCTTATTTATTTATTTTGCTACTTGCTATTATGTAATGTTTGTTAACCATTGATCGATTTCATTTGACACTGTATTGCCTTGTTATCATAGTGTATGTTTTGTCTTGTAAATATTTTGTATGTAACCTGGGTTATGGCTGAAAATAAGCATTTGTCTGCCTAGTGCATTTACCTGGTTAACAAAAACTAAATAAGTAAGTAAAGGTTTGTTTTATTTGTGCCAAGGTAGCTCAGCAGCCTATAGGTAAGATCTGGCAGTAGCACCCCTTGTGCAGTGGCCAAGCATGGTTTGGTGCAGCGGTTATGCCTAACCCTGTAGGTCATGCATGCCCAGTTTCGAGCAGACAGATTTATAGACTGATGCAATATGAAGGGAGAAATCCAGTAAGATGTCTGGTGTGAGCCCTCAGTATTCAAACCTGTTGACTTTTTCCAGTAGGGAACCATCAGTACAAGGTCAGATGAGGTATACCTAATTAATTAACAAGCAGTCCGTTTCTGCACCTGCTGCTTCAGACTTTACCTGCACCGACAGTCTCAACAATACATCACCACTGGTGTTAGCTTTACCAGGCTTGTCACAGACTTCATAGTTTAAAGAGATTCACCAACGTAAATAATTTTGTTATCGCATCAGATTCTCTGGCTGGAAGCTGCAACACTGGACTTAAGATTTGCAAGAAAGCAAGCTGCGCTCACAACAGAGGGAGGTGAACCTTACAATTTACAATTGTCTTTGGTTTGAAGCAGATTCCTTAGGAAAGTTAATATTCTTTAGGTGGAGGATACTTCTAAATGAAGGGTGAAATAAGGAACTTAGAATTATCAGAAAAGGCAGTCTTTCAATCAACAGAAGGAGGTGGAGATTGCTTTACTTGTGTTACAATTGTTAAGATTTTCAGTGCAGCAAGAGTTTCAACCCACAGGGGCTCAATACTGTTTTCTGTGTCTGCCCTTCTGCACAGCTGACGTGTTTTGGGGCTGACTGCTTTCAGAGCACAACTCACCAGGCTGTTTTGGAGCTGGGGAGGTTTACCTGTGTCTGACTTCGATGTTTGGATTTTTCTCTGTTTGATTAGCAGGGTATTTTCTCTGTCAAACTGTTGTGTAGGGCATCTTGCTGACAGGAAGGCATTCATCGCAGTGGTAGGTCAGAGCTTTTAGCCAATTGTTTCGTGAGGGCACAGTTTAGGCCCAAACCCTTCCCACCCCTCACCCCTGGAAATAGTTCCTTTATACCTGGGGTTCTGACATCATTTCCTCAAGAGGACAAGGTGCATATCACTGTCATATCTTCTTTAGCACACTGCACTGACGATATAAGTATACACATTATATAAATACATATATTTGTATATAACACACCAATCACACACACACAAAAAAAAAAAAATACTAAACAAGGTAGACAGTTATGTGGGGAGTAGTACAATGTAATGGCTGTGGGGCAGCAGTCTTCCGGGAGTCTTTTTGGAGGCTGAGATGCTTCCCTGTTTGCAGACAACTATGTGCCCTGAGGGAGGAAGCTGCCCGTCTTCAGGCCGCACTGGACAGTAGCAAGGGACCCTCCCCCATCCAGGGAGCACCAGAGCCACCACCACTACCTCAGAGGTTGCGAAGAAAGCACAGCAGTTGGATGACAGTGGGCTCAGGGAGGGTAAGGGCGGTGGAACAGAGGCACAGCCAGTCAGTTGTTCCACTCCACAATCCATACACCATTCTGGGGGAGCATAGTTCCCCTATGGATGCACCCGCAGAGGAGACTAAGGAGGGTGCAGACAACTGTCACAAGGGAGGCCCTCAGGAAGGAGGCAGAGGGCACCACAGAGAAAGGAAGCAGCTCCTGGTGGGGGACTCTATTAGGGGATAGAACTGGGGGGAGCAGGGAAAACTGAAGTAAGGTGCTTGCCTGGTGCCTTGGAGGGACAGGAAGCGCATCCTTAGCATCACGAGAACAGTTGCATGGGAGTCTGAGCTGGATGTCATTGTCCACCTAGGGACAAATGACTTGGCTCATCGTGAGATTAGAGCAGTGCAGAAGGACTTTATAGAGTTGGGGAGGGACTTAAGACAAGTAGCACACACAGTATCCTTCTCAGAGGTGCTGCCTGTCAGTGGCATGGGTGAGGCGAGGGTACTTTGCGCCATGCAGTTTAACGAATGGTTGAAAAAATGGTGTGGAGCACAGGGGTTTGGCTTCATTGGGGACTGGGGCTCCACCTGAAGGGACACCAGCCTATAGTGGCAGGATGGTCTGCATCTGTCCAGGAAGGGAACAAGTCTTTTGGGCAATCGGTTTAAATGCTTCATTGGCAAGCTTTTAAACTAGTCAAGGGGGGAGGCACTGATAAGCAGCAGGAAAATCCCAGCCTCCCCCTACAAAACAGGGTACTAAATGAGAAAAAGACCAAGGTAGAAATTCCAGTGGGGGATGCTGCTACCGAAGGTAAAGCCATCAAAAAATGGAGAGCAATGAGTACCAATGCCCGTAGTCTGGGTAACAAGCTTCCTGAATTAGTGGCCTTGATGGAGGAGGAACATCTGGATATCGTGGCAGTCACAGAAACATGGTACACACAAAACCATGACTGGGATGTAAACATACCAGGATACACTATCTACAGGAGGGACAGGGAGGGTAAAAGAGGAGGAGGAGGAGTAGCTCTCTACATAAGAGAAGGAATCAAAGCAACAGAACAAAAGGGTAAACAGGGAGGAGGAGAAGAATCACTGTGGGTCAATTTGGAGGCAGGCAATGGCACCACAATCCACACAGGGGTTGTGCACAGACCCCCCTCTCAGGGGGAGGAAATGGACAAGGAAATAATATAAAGTATACTTAGAATGGCAGATAAAGGGGAGATATTGCTGATGGGTGATCTGAATATGCCAGATGTTAACTGGAGTGCAGTTGCAGCAGCCACTTCTAAGAGTGGGGTTATTCTAGATGCCCTACAGGGGGCATGCCTTAGACAACTAGTATTGGAACCCACTCGAGAGGGAGCAATCTTAGACCTGGTTCTCTCAGATGGAGATGGAGAGAGGATCACAGATGTAGAAGTGGGCAGCCATCTGGGAACTAGCGACCATCCGAACAGTATAGTTCACAATAAACACAGCAATAGAGTCAAGCCATACAAAGGCAAAAGTACTGGACTTCAGGAGGGCTGACTTTGCTAAAATGGGTGAGTGCCTAAGGAATGCACTAGCAAATGGGCAGGAAGGAGGGGTGGAAGAACAATGGGGAATAATAAAAACTGCCATCACAGAGGTAACAAGCCTTTGTGTGAAGCCAATAAACCAAACAAAACGATGTAAGAAACCACTATGGTTCTCAAAGGAGGTGACAGTGAAGGTTCAAGAGAAAAAGAAAGCATTCAGAAAGTACAAGGAATCACAGAAGAAGCAGGACAGAGAATTGTATCAGTTAAAGCAAAAGGAAGCTGGGAAGGCAGTCAGAACAGCAAAGGCCCGAACTGAGGAAAAGATAGCCAACTCAGTTAAGAAGGGGGATAAAACCTTTTTTTAGGTACATCAGGGAGCAAAGGAAGACCAAGGGAGGGTTAGTGAGGCTTAATAAAGGGAGGGGGTGGGAGGGTGACTGTGAAAAGGCAGAGATACTAAAATATTTTTGCTCAGTAGTTATAAATGAAGAGGGGGGGGGGAATACCTAAAACAAAGAACAGAAACACTCTGGATACAGAAGTTGATACCAGCCCATTTACAGAAGAAAGGGTTCTGAAAGAACTCTTAAAACTGAAGGTGGACAAAGCAATGGGGCCTGATGGGATTCATCCCAGAATTCTAAAAGAACTAAGGGTAGAACTAGTGACACCACTGACTACCCTCTTTAACAAATCATGGGAAGATGGGGTGGTACCTGAGGACTGGAGGAGGGCAGAGGTGATTCTTCACAAAAGTGGGAGCAGGGCAGAAGCAGGAAACTACAGACCTGTTAGTTTAACCTCAGTGATAGGGAAAATGATGGAATCACTTCTGAAGGAAAGAATTGTGAAGTACCTAGAGGCCAGAGGGGCACAGGACCCAAGGCAGCATGGATTCACAGCGGGAAGGTCATGCCAGATGAATCTAATAGATTTCTTTGACTGGGTGACCAAAGTAGTAGATCAGGGAGGGGCTATGGACACGGCCTACCTAGACTTTAACAAGACATTTGACTCAGTCCCACACAAAAGATTAATATACAAGTTAGCCAGCCTGGGAGTGGGTCTCAAGATGATAGCCTGGGTAAAGAATTGGCTACAGAATATGACACAGAGAGTAATAGTAAATGGAGTCCACTCTGAAGAAAGGGGGGTTACTAGTGGGGTGCCGCAGGGTTCAGTATTAGGACCGGTCCTCTTCAATGTCTTTGTAAGTGACATTGCAGAGGGACTGGAAGGAAAATACAGGTTACTCACCTGTAACAGGAGTTCTAGGAATGGTATATGTTGTTCATCCACACTTATTGGCAGGTTCCTTGCCAATTTAAATCTTGCCGGAAGGTCTTCAAGCTGGCTCCTCCCACCCACCCGGGTGGTAAAACTCTCGGCTCCACCCCATGACGCCAGATCTGGCCCGCTGGAAGCTCAGGTTGTGCGTCGAAAGCCGGGAGGTCGGGTGGGTCGTGTGGATGAACAACATATACCATTCCTAGAACTCCTGTTACAGGTGAGTAACCTGTATTTCTAGGGACATGGATATGTTGTTCATCCACACTTATTGGCAGACTCCTAGCAGTTCTCCGGGAGGAGGGAGGCAAGACGCACACCCCCTACTTAGGGAAAAGAGACTGGAGAACCGAGGCCCCAAAACCAGCATCCCGGCGTGACTCAAGGTCGATGTGGTAGTGGGTGATGAAGGTGTGTGCTGACTTCCAGGTAGCAGCCCTGCAGATTTCCTGGATAGGGACATCCCTGGAAGCAGCCACCGATGCAGCGGTATGGCGGGTAGAATGAGCTCTTATCCCTGGGAGGCTCCATGCCCGCCAACCTATAGCAGAGATCTATGCAGGAGGTGACCCACCTGCTTATCATCCGCTGGCTACAGGTCTGCCAGGTGCGGCTTCAGCGTAGGTGACAACAGGTGGTGAACCTCTCCCGATTTCAGCCATGGCGCCTTATAGTAAGCGAGCGCCCTTCTAGGGTCCAGAGTATGGAGCCTATATTCGGCCTCCGAGGTGTGATTGGGGTAGAACACCGGCAGAGTCAACACCTGGTTAAGGTGAAACTCCGACACCACCTTCGGAAGGAATTTCGGGTGGGGGCGCAGGACAACCTTGTCCCTGTGGAAAACCAGGTAAGGAGACTCGATGGAAAGCGCCTGGAGCTCTCTCATCCTTCTGGCTGACGTAATAGCCACCAAGAAGGCGGTCTTCCACGATAGGTGAGAGAGATCACAACTGTGCATTGGTTCGAATGACTTGCCCATGAGCTTTGCCAGTACCAGCAGTAGATCCCACGGAGGTGGAGGTTCTCGCACGGAGGGAAAATGTGATCAAGGCCTTTGAAAAAGCACCGGACCACCTTCTCCTGCACAACCGACTGCTTCCCGGCCCGTGCCCGGTAAGCAGAGATGGCTGCCAGGTGCACCCTTAGGGTCGCTGACCCAAGCCCTTGCTGAGAAAGGGACCATAAATAGTCCAAGATGCTTGCCAAGGAACAGGAGGAAGGGTCCAGGCTCTTGTTCTGACACCAAATGGAAAACCTTTCCATTTGAAGGCATAGCATTTCCTGGTCGACCTTCACGGGACGCCCAACTACATTGAGGATCTCGCCGGAAAGACCCAAGGCCTGGAACTCTAGCCGCCAGGAACCAGGCCAGTGGTGCAGGGATTGAAGGTCCGGATGGAACACCTTCCCTGATTGACTGAAAGCAGGTCCGGGCGAGCTGGAAGCTGCCTCGGAGCCTGGAGCTGAGGCTGAGGAGATCTGGATACCAGCATTGGCGGGGCCAGTCTGGGGCTACCAGAATTACCTGTGCCTTGTCCCTCCTCGCCTTGAGAAGTACCTTGTGAATCAAGGGAAATGGGGGAAAGGCGTAGAAGAGGCCCGGGGTCCATGGCCTCAAGAAGGCATCCCCCTGCAGCGAGCCCTGCTGAGGGGGCAGGCATGGAACAGCCTCAGCTTCTGTTCTCCTGGAGGCAAACAGATCCACCTGAGGTGTGCCCCAATGGGAGAACAGATCTTGTACTACCTCCGGCAGGAGAGACCACTCGTGGGACACAGCCCCTATCCGGCTTAGGGCATCGGCCAGGGTGTTGGAGGCTCCTGCCACATGAATGGCTAGGAGATCCGCCTCCAGGCTGCGCACGAGTGACCAAATGCGGACAGCTTCCTTGCACAGAGGCATGGAGCGCATCCCACCCTGGCGGTTTAGGTAGTACATGGTCGTGGTATTGTCCGTCTGGACCTGAACCACTTGACCCCGTAGAAACGGAGCGAAGGCGGTGAGAGCTAGGCGGACCGCTCAGAGCTCCAGCAGGTGGATATGGCATCGGGACTCTCGTGGGGACCAGAGGCCGTGCACTCTGTGCTCCCCCAGATGGGCACCCCAATCCATCAGAGAGGCATCGGTCGATAGAGAGACCATCGGCTCGGGCCGGACAAATGAGATGCCCTCCTGCAGATGAGCTGGAACGATCCACCACTGGAGAGCGTTCCACATCCCCTGGGTCACAGTCACTAGCTGGTCCAATGGATCGCAGCATTGAGACCACTGGCTGGCCAGCCCCCATTGAAGGGGGTGCATGTTCCAGCGGGCCCAACGGACCATGCTGGTGCAGGCCGCCATGAGACCCAGGAGGCACAGGAAGTCCCGGGCAGGGCGCGATTGTCCAACCAGAAGTGATCGGGCAAAGGAGGAAAGAACCTCAGCCCTGTCCGCCGGGAGCCGTGCTCTGGCTCGAAGAGAGTCGAGCTCTGCCCCGATGAAGAGAATCACCTGCTTCGGTTCAAGTTCCAACTTGGTCTCGTTGATGAGGAGGCCGACCTGAGAGCAAACCTGGAGGGCCAGATCTCTGGACAGCTCCACCTCCTGTCTGGAGGGGGGCTGCTATCAGCCAATCGTCCAGGTAAGGGTACACCCGGACCCCTCGGCGCCGCAGGAATGCTGTCACCACTGCCATGCATTTGGTGAAGACCCTGGGTGCAAGACACAGGCCGAAGGGCATGGCTCGGAACTCGAAAAGGGATCCTTCCGCTGAAAGTGAAGGAATCTCTGGTGAGACGGACGGATAGGGACGTGAAAAACGCGCCTGCAGGTCCAGAGAGCAGAACCACATGCCGCTCCAAGGATGGTATTATCTGAGCCAGAGTGACCATCCTGAAGGTCCGAGACCTTAGGAACTTGTTTAGGTCAGGCAGGTCGAGAATGGGCGCCAGCCCCTGTCCGCTTTGGGACCAGAAAGTACCTGGACACAAACCCCAGGTCTGAGGGAGGGTCCGCCACCTCTGATCACCTCTTCTCGAGGAGCAGAGCGATGTCGGCTCGCGAGCCGACAGCGAGGCTGGGTGATCTTTGCACTTCTGGGGCGACGGTCTGGAAGGGTGGGGCCTGCTTGAACCCAGAGGCAGGCCCTTTCCTACCACTTCTCAACACCCACCGTCTGTGGTTATAGCAGACCAGGTGGAAAGGAAGTAGCTGGAGCCGCCTCCCCACGGGGAACCTGGGGTGGGGTGACGAGGTTGGAGGCGACACCCTCAACCCGTCACTGTGCAGGCTTGGAGGAGGGACCGGCTGAGGGACCTCCTGGGCCTTTACCTCCCTGCTTCCTGGAAGAGGAAGCCACGGGCTTGGGTTTGGGATGCCAAGCGCGAGCCTGCTGGCCCTGATGCCGCTGGGCCGGACGTGCCACGGGCGCAGATGGACGAAAGGGCTTGGGTTGCGGTCTGCGGCCCTTGTCCCTCTGGGCGGATGAGACCGAGTCCAGAGTGGCATTGGACTTTTTGTTCCTCTGGAGGTGACCTTCCACTCCAGGGCCGAAGAGGTCGGTCCCCAGGAAGGGGACATCCGCCAATTTGTGCTGGGTATCCGCTGCGAAGGTGGATATCCTCAGCCATGCCTGATGGCGCATAGCCACTGTGGCAGTTACTGACCTGGCGCATGAATCACCGATGTTCAAAGCAGTCTGAAGTTGCTGCTTGGCCACTGCCCTGCCCTGGTCCCGCACCTGCTTAACCGTGGTCTGCAGGTCAGCCAGGAGATGAGGGACTACCTTGTCCATTGAGCCCAACAGGGCGTGAGAGAAATGTGCCATCAGCACGGCCGAGCTGGCCTGACGAAGGCCAAGGGAGGATGCAGCGTAGTCCTTGTCGGGAGGTTTGTCCACGTCCCTGGCGTTTCCGGCATGCCGGAAGACGCTGTCAGTAACTAACCCCTCGGCTGAGGGGTGTTCCGAGAAACCGGACAGGGAACCGGTAGGGACCGCGTACTTCCTTGCCATCCTGGCCGAAGGCGCAGGGCAGGAAGCAGGACACTGCCAGAGTTTCAAGGCCGGGCCTACAATGACCTTGGCCACCGGAAAGGCCTCCGTAGGAGAATCCTGCCGGTCCAATATCTCCGTGAGGGGATACGGCCGCTGGATACGGGTTTCGAGCTGCATCCCGTGATCTCGAGATGAGCCTAAGCAAACCCATGAAGGATGAAGGGCTATCGCCCAGTGACTGACCTCCTGAGGACTCCAAGTCGACCCGCCTGGAGAACAGGGAGGAATCATCGGACTCAGAGGAGTCCGCAAAGAGCTGCCTTGGGCCCGAGCCACCCTCCACCTGCCGAGGGTGATCGGGAGTGAGGGTGACAGACAGCCTACGGGGCACACCTTGGGCTGATCGAGAATTTTTGGTCGGAGCCCCAAACAGCAGCTGTGGAGGTGGAGGTTCCACCAGAATCGGTTGGGCAGCCGGTTTCGGCCGAGCAACAGGCCTGGAAGCAGGTGCCTCGGCTAAGGCGAGGGGTTGTTTCAGCCGCTCCGGTGACAGCCATTTGATAGCTGGGGAAGGCGACGACGTCGGCTTGCTCCCCGGACAGAAGAAGCTGCTGCCACATGAGGTTCCGGCACTGCCGACGCACCCCAAGGGTCAAGCCGCCTTTTGTCCGAGGAGGAGGACCAGCGGCGGCGCTTTGCCACGGGTGGCGCAGACCAAGACCCCTGTGATGGCGGGATTGGCTGGACCGAGAAGAAGTCCGAGACTGAGACCGCGAACCTTGGCTTTTCCGAGGAGGGTACGGAGGTAGGGCGGGGAACCCGCCTCCCTCGCTCGGAGGGTTTCGACTCATGGACTCCGGAACCGGAGGCACGGGCAAGTCCACGGACACCTCAACCACCGCCGGGGAACTGGGAGTGAGGGTTTTCGGTCTACCGGTCGACAGCCCGTCCAACGGTCGAGAAAATCTCGACTGCGCCGACGGGAGTCTCGGTCAACTGACCTGACGGGACACCGTGAAGCCAGTGGCTGAAGTCGAGGGATCGACCAAAGTCAATGGTCGATCACTCTGTGAGAGGGACTCCCCGCCTCCCAAGAGCATCGACGGAGGGACTTACCTTGTGGTCCTTCTTCTGGACCGAGAGGAAGGCCCTGAAGATGCTGGTCCCTCTCCTTAGTGGAGAGGAGAGACAGAGCCCTTAAAGAAGCTAAATAGGAGGATCCCAGGGAGAGCGGGATAAATGCCGCTGCTGAGGAAGATGAAGATGCGCTCGCTCGCCCCTCCTCGAGGGCGTATCATCTGCCTGTTGTTCCACGAGCCCGCCGCTGAAACCGCCAACCGGCCTCTCTCACTTTACTGAGGATAACATTTTTCGGTCGCCTAAGTTGTAACGGGCGGCACGGTCTTCCAGGACGTAGGCCGAAAAAGAAGAGCACAGGTCGCAAGCCTGCGGGTCGTGCCCAAGCAGTAGACGCACGTGGAGTGCGGGTCTGTCCGAGACATCTTCTGCCCGCACAGGCACCTCCGGAAACCAGGAGTCGATTTGCCCATCACAGCCGCGAGGGAAATAAGTGACCGAAGTCTTGAAAACCTTATAAGTAATTTTGGGTAAACCGAAGAAATAGGAACCAGTCTTATACGCAGAGCGTTAAGGAGGGAACCCGAGTTTCCAAACGGTAAGGAAGATCTGGCATCATGGGGCGGAGCCTAGAGTTTTACCACCCGGGTGGGTGGGAGGAGCCAGCTTGAAGACCTTCCGGCAAGATTTAAAGCGGCAAGGAACCTGCCAATAAGTGTGGATGAACAACATATCCACGTCCCTAGAAAGTATGCCTCTTTGCAGATGACACAAAGATCTGCAACAGAGTTGATGCACAAGGTGGGGTGGAAAGGATGAGAAGGGACTTGGCAAGGTTAGAGGAATGGTCAAATGTATGGCAGCTTAGATTTAATGCTAAGAAGTGCAAGGTAATGCACCTGGGAAACAAAACCCAGGGAAGAGTACACAACGGGGTGAGATACTAACAACAAAAATGGAAAGGGACCTGGGGGTAGTCATATCAGATGACTTAAAAGTGGGCAAGCAAAGTGAGAGGGCAGTAAGGAGGGCTTGGGGGATATTGGGATGCATAGGGAGAGGCATCACCAGTAGAAAACAGGAAGTTGTTATCCCTCTGTACAGATAGCTGGTGAAACCCCATCTGGAGTACTGTGTGCAGTTCTGGAGACCCAGTCTCCGCAAGGACATAAGACAAGATGGAAGCTGTCCAGAGGAGGGCAACTAAAATGGTGCAGGGTCTGCACTGGAAGACATATGAAGAGAGACTAAAGAAGCTTAATATGTATAGCCTCGAGGAAAGGAGGAGGGGGTGACATGATAGAAACTTTCAAGTACCTCAGGGAATCAACAAAGTCCAAGAGGGTAGCATCTTTCAAAAAAAAAAAAAGAGGTGTGCAAGAACAAGGGAGCACAATTTGAAGATAGAGGGGGCAGCTCAGAGGTAATGTAAGGAAGGATTTTTTCACAGAGAGGGTTGTGGATGCACGGAACGGCCTTCCGGAGGAGGCTGTGGAGTCAAAAACAGTGGTTGAATTCAAGCATGCATGGGACAGCCATAAGACAATTCTAGGGGTTGGGGGTAGAAAGAAGTAGGCTGCTAGTTAACTAGGATCTGCAGCTTATCCATTAGGTAGGGAAATAGGCAGACTGGGTGGGCCAAGCGGTCCTTATCTGCCGTCAAATCTATGTTTCCGTATATGGGTGCCTTACCTCCAGGTGAATCATCGTATCTGCACGTCAGTAAATATTTCAAGACTTTTCTCGCAAAACGCTTGTAATTTAGGGGAAACCAGGTCCGGAGGACTTCCTGGTCGAAGAGTTGCCTAAGTTCTGCCCCCACGCTCAGCAACGTTATGACGTGATGCTAGGAGGATGAGTATGCGTTCCATTATAGTGAATGGTGTGCAGCAACAAGGGCCTTGTTAGTCAACCAGTGCCCACATTTCACCATAAACTGACCACTATAATATATAAAAACACTCTGAAAATTGCCGCCCATTCACTATAATGGAGCGCGCCACCGCACTCTCCCTAGCATCATGTCATAACGTTGCTGAGCGCAGGGCCGGAACTTGGACAGCTCTTCAGGCCGGGAAGTTCTCCAGACCCAGTTTCACTAAATTACGAGCATTTTTGCCAGAAAAGTCTTGAAATATTTACCAACATGTGCAGATACAACAATTCACCTGGAGGTAAGGCACCCATATATCGGGTGCAATAATAAACATTGGTGAATCTCTTTAAACTCAACTAAGTGAGTGGCCCATCATTCTTCCACTGCACTGAGCTCTGCAGTGCCCGGGTACTTAAAGGAGAACTAAAGTCAAAATTTATAATGCCTCCTGTTCCATGTGACAGTGATGCATGCAGGACCATTGATTCAGAGAGTAATAACTACTGCAGCAGCGATCTACTGTTAGAAGCCTGATATTCTGGCATCAACTAATAATCCAAACTTTCTGTTTTTCTAGGTACGTGTCTAGGCCTAGCCACCAGAAGTCAATCTTTTGCTTATAAAACTTTTCATTTCATATCAGCCAGAGCTGTGCACGAAAGGACGAATAGGGACTGCGCAGGGCCAAGACGATTGGAGAGGGGTCGGGGTGGAGGATGGTCCTAATCAACCCCAGGAGCATGGGCAACATATTGCCCGAGCTCCAGGGGTGTGCAAATCCCATTGCCCCCTGTCCGGGGCAAGTACAAAAAGAGAGCCAATTTCATTTTAAATGAATAGGAGCATGTGAAAATTCAGCTACAGTCATGGCTGGGCAAGTACTAAAAAGTTTTGATTTGAACACCCCTGCCAAGCTCCAGGCGATGCTGGCTGAGGGATCAGTGGATGTGGCGGCAATTACTGAAACATGGGCCACCCAGAAAAATTATTAGGACCTAAACTTGGAGGGCTACAAAATATTCAGGAGGGATAGAGAAGAGGGAAGAGGAGGGGGTGTAGCGCTGATAGTCAAAGATGACATAGTGGTTAGTGGAGTGGAGGAGGCTGTGGAGGGTGGAGGCGATTGGGGTAACCCCGCAAACGAGGGGAGATAAAAGATTGAAAACAGGGGTGGTGTACAGACCCCCCACGATGGAAGAGACCCTGGAGGACAAACTATTTGAGAACATCAAGGGGCACTGTGACCGTGGAAAGGATAGGGTGGTGGTCATGGGTGACCTTAATATGTTGGGGCAGATTGGGCACTATGACATCCGCTATGGCCAGGGAACAGAGACTGATGGATGTGTTTCAGGATGCCTTCCTGGTCCAGCAGGTGGGGGAAACCTACTAGGGAGGGAGGGAAAGATACTGGACGTTGTCCTAGCAGACAGTGACCAGATAAGGGGCCTGGAGATGTGCAACCCGCTGGCAGGTGGTGACCACGCCATAGTCTGGTTTCTGCTGTGTCTAGGGGGGAGGATAACCGCACTAATACAGTAGTAATGGACTTTAGGGGGCGGACTTTGTGCATGGGCAGGATTCTACGGGGAAGGTTGGACAACATTAGGACGGACATGGATGCTGGTTTCTCATGGGAGACCATTACGAAAGGGGTGCAGAAGGCTACTAGCTCATGTACAAGGGTAAGGCATAAGAATGGTAGAGCCAGTAAGCTGTGTTGGTGGACCAGGGAGGTGCAAGAGGCGAGACAAAGGCCACCACCGCATTGATTTTAAGTGCTCTAGGGGATAGGGAGAGGGTGAGCACTGAGCTGACAGCTGAGCCGCCACCAGAGTGGTGAGGGAGCCAAGACTAAGATGGAGCAAAACCTGCTAGGGATATCCGGGGAGGGATTCTAGAGATACTTAGAGGAGAAGAGAAAAGGGAGGGCACAGATCAGCAGGATTAGGACTGGGGAGGATGGGCTCAGGAGGAGGGGATCAGACAGAGGTGCTAAATGAGTACTTTACCTCGATATTTACGGAGGGAGACAGGGGATCCATTCAACCCGATGGGAGGGCAGGGGAGACAGCAGAGTCGAGAGGTGAGATGGAGTCTAGAGGACTGAAAGAGGCTGGGGTATAGGTAGGGCCAAGCCTATAAGGGGATGGGTGCTTAAATGAGGGGGTGGATTGGAGGGAGAACTCACAGTGAATAGGGTGAGGGAGGCCCTTCGGATGCTAAAAACTGGCACCAGGGCTGGATGGGCTGCATCCGAGGGATATGAAGGAATTGGCAGACGAGCTAGCAGCTCCACTAGCTGCACTCTTTAATGCTTCTCTGCAGACAGAATGGGTGCCTCAAGACTGGAAGGTGGCTCATGGGTGCCTATTCACCGGGAGGGGTTAGGAGGATATGGGAAATGACAGGCCTGTCAGCCTAGCATCTGTGGTAGGCAAAGTAATGGAGGGCATTATCAATGAGAAGCTCTGGAGGCAACTGGAAAGGTTGGGGCACCTGGATGATAAACAGTATGGTTTCGTCTTGGGGAGATAATGTCAGACCAACCTCATAGATTTTTATGACTGGGTAACAGGGACCCTGGACTGACATAGACTGGTGGACATCCCATACCTGGATTTCAGTAAGGCGTTTGATTCGGAACCCCATATTGGGTTGTTAACAAAGCTGGGGGGAGGGGTGGATGGGGTGGGAGGACAGTTTCTCAGATGGGTAGAAAACCGGCTAACGGGGCAAACACAGAGGGCAGTGGTTGGTGGGATAGTCTCCTCACCTAGAAGAGTCATCAGTGGGGTTCCCCAAGATCCGGATCTGCCACTCCTGTTCAATGCCTGTGTCTCGGATATGGCGAGGGGGGTTAGGAGTAAGATGAGCCTCTTTGCGGGTGACTCAAAACTGGCAGAAGGGGACGAAGTGAGAGAGACAGTCCAGATGGACACGGATACCCTGGAGGGGTGGTCAAGGAGGTGGGGACTGAGGTTTAATCCAGGGAAGTGTAGGGTGCTGCATCTGTGGGTCAGAAACCCAGGTCATGTATACAGCCGGGGGGGTCTCACTGCAAACCACAACAAGTGAAAGGGATCTGGGGGTGGTGGTAGACGCCAAAATGAATAACACTGAAAATTGCAGAAGAATCATGCAAAGCAAACAGGATTCTGGTTTGCAGCAGCCAAGGATTACTGGTATCGCCCAGGAGGAGGAGGATCCTCCTCTGTATAATGCCTTGGTCAGGCCGCATCTCGAGTACTCGCGGCAGTTCTGAGACCTCACTCAAGAAGGATGTAGCACTGCTGGAGAGGGTCCAGAGGAGGGCAACCAGGATGATTCAGGGCATGGGAGAGAGGACCTACGAGGAAAGACTGAAAGAGCTTGGGCTGTACTCGCTGGAGGAGAAGAGGGACGGGGGGACATGATTGGGGTCTTCAAATATGTAAAAGAGATAAACGGGGCGGAGCCAAATAGATGTTCAGACTAAAGAAAGGGGGCACAACCGGTGGAATGAGTGCAAACTGAAGGGGGGAAATTACTGGGGAGAATGAATGAGACATTACTTCACTGAGAGGGTGGTGGGGCCGTGGAATGCACTGCCCAGGAGTCTGGTGGAGGAGGGCACAGTGGAGGGATTCAGGAGGGGATGGGGCAGGGGCAAGGGTAAACTGAAGCTGGAGATGACCCTCTCTGGGGCTGGGGGAGTGGGAGAGCGAGCAACCATTAGGGTCTGGCTACCAAGCAGACACAACAGACCATCAGGCCTATTCTGCTGGCTTTTAGTATGTTAGTATATTAGTATCAAACCACACGCACACATTAAAAAAGCACACAAATCACCTATGGTCACAAATGCTACAATTAGTGAAGACTCTAGCTGTTGCCTTACAGAATAGCCCATTTAATTATCTCTCACACATTTGCCACATATAAATGTAGCACTCATTAGGACTCCCTGGGTAAAGAGACTTACTAACATACTAAAAGCCAGCAGATTAGGCCTGTCGGTCTTTCGTGTCTGCTCGGTTAGCCAGCCCCTAACAGGCGCTCGCTACCCCCCCTCCATGTCCCCGTGAGGGTCCATCTTGGCTTCAGTACCCCCATGCATCTGTCTCACCCCCTCTTAAATCCCTCCAGTGTCTTGCTCGACTAGACTCCCAGGCAAAGCATTCCATGGCTCCACCACCCTCTCTGTGAAGTAATGCCTTCTACGTTCTCCCCTATATGTTCCTCCCTCCAGTTTCCATTGATGCCCTCTGGTTGTGCCCCTTTGCTTTAGCCTGAACATTCCTTTGGCTCTACTCCTGTTAATCCCCTTCACATATTTGAAAACCTCAATTGTGTCCCCCCATCTCTCCTCTCCTCTCCTCCAGTGAATATAGCCTAAGGGCTTCCAGCCTGTTCTCATAGGTCCTATCCACCATGCCCCGGATCATCCTGGTTGCCCTCCTCTGGACCCTCTCCAACAGTACTATGTCCCTCTTAAGGTGTGGCCACCAGAACTGCACGCAATACTCAAGGTGCGGCCTAACCAAGTCATTGTACAGAGGTAGGATCACCTCACTCCTCCTGGACATTATTTCCCGGGCTATGCAGCCTAGTAACTTGTTTGCCTTTGCTGCCATTCTTCTACAGTTCTCACTGTTGTTCATTTTGGTATCTACCACCACCCCGAGGTCCCTTTCACTTGAAGGGGCTTGCAGTGGAACCCCTCCCAAGGTATAAACATGCCCTGGGTTTCTGGCCCCCAGATGCAACACCCTACACCTCTCCGGGTTAAACCTCAGCCCCCACCTCCTTGCCCAGCCCTCCAGGGTGTCCAGATCCCTCTGGACTGCCACCCTTGCTTCCTCCCCATCTGCCAATGCCCCCAGCTTAGAGTCATCTGTGAAGAGGCTCATCCTACTCCTAACTCCTGTCCCTATATCGGAGACATAGGCGTTGAACAGGAGTGGCCCCAGTACCAACCCCTGGGGCACCCCACTGACGACCTTCCTAGGGGAGGAGACAGTCCCTCTCACCACCACACTCTGTGTTCTTTCTGTAAGCCAGTTTTCCATGCATCTAAGCAACCGTCTTCCCAACCCCATTTCCCCCAACTTTGTCCACAACCCGAAGTGGGGTACCGAGTCGAACGCCTTACTAAAATCCAGGTATAAGACGTCCACTGGACTCTGTCTGTCCAGGGTCCCTGTCACCCAGTCGTAGAAATCTATGAGGTTGGTCTGGCATGATCTCCCTGGGATGAACCCATACTGCTTGTCATCCATGTGTCCCAGCCTATCTCTCCCAAGCATCCCTTTGATGAAGCCCTCCATTAGTTTGCATACCACTGACGTTAAGCTGACAGGCCTGTAATTTCCCCATCTCCTCCCTAGACCCCCCCCCTTTGTGGATGGACACCACATGGACCACCTTCCAATCCTGGGGCACTCTTCCTGTCTGCAGAGAAGCATTGAACAGCACGGCTAATGGGGCTGCTAGTTCATCCGCCAGTTCCTTCAGTACCCTTGGACGCAGCCCATCTGGTCCTGGTGCCTTGTCAGTTTTAAGCGCCCGTAGGACCTCCCTCATGCTGCCCTCTGTAATGTCCCCCTCCCTAGCCCTCTCCTCAGTAAAGGCCCTGTCCTCTACTGGGCCTGGCCCACTTGGCACCCCTGCCTCTTTTGATCCTCTCATCTCCCTATGCCCTATCCTCTCAGCTGCCCCCACTCCCCGTTTTCTGGTTGACTGGAGTCCATGTGCCCTTCCCTAAAGACAGAGGCAAAGTACTTGTTCAGTACCTTTGCCTGTTCCCCCGCCTCCTGAGCCCATTTACCCCCAGTCCTAATCCTGGGGGTCTGTGCTCTCCCCTTCCTCTTTTCCCTATGTATATAAAAACCCTTTCCCCCCTACGTATATCCTCAGCCAGGTTGTGCTCCATCCTCGCCTTTCGATCCTCTCACCACCCTTGTGACCCTTCTGGCTGACAGCTCGTTTTCCCCTCTCTCCCTCTCCCCCCTGGAATGCTTAAAACATGCGGAGGCAGCCTTCTTATCTCTTACCGCCTCTTGCACCTCCCTGTTCCACCAGCACTGTTTGCTGGCCCTGCCATTTTTGCTCCTTACCCTTGCACACAAGCTAGTAGCCTCCTGTACCCCTTTTTTAATGGCCTCCCACAACCTATCTCCATCCATGTCTGGCCTGATCTGGCTCAAGCTCCCAATCAGTATCCTGCCCATGCTCACGAAGACCACTCCCCTGAAATCCATTACCACTGTGTTTGAGCGGTTGTCTCCGCCCCCCCCCCCCCAGGCACAGCATAAACCAGACTGTGTCATGGTCTCTTCCTGCCAGCGGCTACACACCTCCAGATCCCTATCCGGTCGCTGTCTGCAAGGACAACGCTCCAGTATCCTCCCCAAGTAGGCTCCCCACCTGTTGGGCCAGAAAGGCATCTTGGAACACATCCATCAGCCTCTGCTCCCTGGCCACTGCTGATGTCATGGTGTCCCAGTCTGCCCCCGGCATATTCAGGTCCCCCATGACCACCACCCTACCCTTTCCGCGTGTCACAGTGCCCCTTGATGTGCTCAACCAATTTTCCTTCCAGATCCTCATCCATTGTGGGTGGCCTGTATACCACCCCTACTTTTAATCTTTTTCCTCCCCCCCCCCGACTGTAGGGTTACCCAAATAGCTTCCACTCCCCATTATTCCATCCTTGACTATCAGTGCTATGCCTCCTCCTCTACCCACTTCTCTATCCCTCCTGAATATTTTCTAACCCTCCAAATTTAGGTCCCACTCATTCTTCTGGGTGGCCAATGTTTCTGTAATCGCTGCCACATCCGCTGATCCTTCGGCCAGCATCACCTGTAGCTCAGGCATTTTGTTGCCCATACTCCTGGCGTTGACCAGGACCATCCTCCACCTCACCCCCCCCCCCTCGCTCAGCTGATTTGGCCCTTCTCTCTCCCTATTTGGCCACTCCTGCACAGCTCTTGCATGGTGTCCATCGGGATCCCCTGCCCTTATTTGCTGCCGTAGACCGGGGACCACGGTCAGTCCTCCTGTCTCCAGTCCTGCACTAGTCCCTCCCCCCTTTACAAGTTTAAACCCCATTTCACGTTTGTGAATTCGGCAAGTTTCAGCTTTAAGACCTCCTTCCCCTCTAGGTTAAGATGCCTATCTCTAGCATATAACCCCTTATCATCCCATGTGTCCCCCCAATCCCCCACCAGTCCAAACCCTTCCTCCCTGCACCACTCCCTGAGCCACTGGTTTACACTCTTAGTTTGTGCTATTCTCCGGATGCCCTAGGCACCGCAGGATTTCTGAGAAAGAAATTGTACTCCCAATAGAATGGCAGACCCTGGCTAGCTCCCTGAACCTCGCCTGGATTTCCAGGTCGCTGTTCCCTTCCACATCATTTGTGCCCAGGTGTACCAGGAAATCAGGAGATCCCCCGCATTCCACGGCTAAGGAATATAGCTGGAATTTGGCCTTGTGAACGAATAGTCCCGGGATACATTTAACCCTGACTTTGCTGCTTGCACTCTCCCCTACTCCCTCCCACTGGATGCCCCTGATCATGGAGTCCCCCAGCAGGATCACCTTTACCCTCCTTCCCACTGGCCCTTTTGACCCCTTCTAGGCTCTTCCTTCTATCATCAGCCCCCAGCTTACTCCTTGCACCCCCGTTAGTCTGGGGTTCACTAGTCTGTGCATGACCTACCGTGCTCTTCCTTCTGCCTGCGGTTTCCAGTTTACTCTCTCCCTCCCCAACCTCCTGGCCGGCATAGCTGGCCCCCTGCCCTTCTTGGGCCAGAGCCACAGATCCCACTCCAACTGCCTCCCTCAGATCTTGTCTCCCTCCTTCTGGCATAATTCTCCTCCTCCTCATCCGCATTCCCACCTTGGCAGGTATCCCTCCCCATCCCCGCGCCCTCTAGAGTGCCCTCTCACCCTCCCTGGCCGACTCCCAGCCTGGGTGTCTTGTCAGCCCCAGTGCCCCCCACCTCCCACTACCTCTGGCTTACTAGTCCCCTCTCACTGCCTGCCTTCCCTCCAATGTCATTTCCTCCTACTCCAACCCCTCCGCAGTCTTACCAAATGTTTTCTGCCCACCTGCCCCCAACTACCTCCTCTCCTGTAGAGCATGAGGTATCTGTTGCTAAGAGTAATGCCTGCCCTCGCATGTTGTCACCTGGCCTCCCTTATCTCCTCTGGCTGGCCCCACCCTTGGGGTGTTTTCCATTTGCTGCTTGTAGATACGCCCACCCCTCCAGAGTTACCTCAGTCTGCTCCTACCTGCACCCTGGGGTATGCTGTAGTGGCCTCTACCTCCATGAGACCATTTCCTCCCATTCCCCTCCCCTCATGTCTTCCAGTTCCCTTCTGATCCCCTCTGCCCTAAGTCCTGCCAACTGGGAACACACTGGGCACCCTCCGTTCTTCCGTGCCCAATTTAGGATTATTGCTGCCCCACACCCCAAATACCCAATCACCTTTCCGAAGATGCCCGCTCTGGTCAGCCCCGAATCCACCCTCATTTTGGTGTGACCAGGCCTAACCACTTGCAGCCCAATAGTTTTTGCCTAACTCACTTGATCAACTGATCAATCAGCAGATATACCCTTTAACAGTTTTCAAAACCCCTTAGAACTATATATAAATCAGCAGTTATCACAGCTCACATATAAGGCAGCACTAACATACTAAAATGCCAGCAGAATAGGCCGAATGGTCTTTCGCGTCTGCTTGTTTGGTCAGCCCCCACCCCGAGAGCTGACCTTGCTGCCCCCCTCACCTTCTCTGGCTTCTCCCTTCCCAGTTCCGGATATTCTTGCTGCATTGGATTTTGCTTCCAGAACCCTTCCCCTGTACCTGTCCCACCCCCTCTAGAATCCCTCCACCGTCTCTGCTTCCACCAGCCCCCTGGGCAGCGCATTCCATGGCTCCACCACCTTCTCAGTGAAGTAGCACCTCCTCCTTTCTCCCCTGAATCTTCCCTCCAGCTTCCACCCATGCCACTTTTAAAGAACAACACTAAATACTCGGCAGTTTAAAACAGTATACACAGCACTCTATCATCATCATCAGTTTCCCAGTTTACGTCTCTCAAATCCCATAGCCGTATGTGTGACTAGCATGTGCTCAATGGTGTCCAAACATACCCAGCATACGATTTTGTCTCCCTCCCAAGTTCAGTAAAACAGTACAGCCCAGAATCAGGACCCTCCCAAGTTCACTAGCAGTAAAACAGTACCACCCAGAACCAGGTCCCATACGCCATGCCTCTCAGCTGCATATAGTCAAATATTTTCAGTCCTCACCCACTCTGCTTGCTCCCCCCAGCTCCAATCAGCAGCAGCAATCCAGGACACCCACAGCCTTCCTCCCTCCAAGGCTCCACCCCCTCCGACTATTTAATAGAGCTTGGGGCCGGGGTGGGTGGTGTGGGACGAAGAACACAGCAGCAGCTCTTGCGACTGGGCTAATGGCCTTTACAGCCCAGTTGCTCAGTTGAAATACGCGTGCTTGGCACTGATTGGCCTCACCGCTCCTTGCTCTTGAGTGTCGGCGGCCCTCCAACACTCCTCCTACCGCCAATGCGACTTCCTGCGGCCCCCCAGGTCTCCTGCCACCACCGATGTGGTCCTCCTCCCTCGTTCTCTCCGCTGATGCAGCCCCGGCTCCCAGCAGCAGCAGAACACAGCAGCAGCTCCTGCGACTGGGCTAATGGCCTTTATAGCCCAGTCACTTGGTTGAAAAACGCGCACTTGGCGCTGATTGGCCCCACCGCTCCTTGCTCCTGAGCGGCGGCGGCCCTCCAACACTCCTCTTACCGCTGATGTGGCTTCCTCCAGTCCCCTGGGTCTCCTGCGACCACCGATGTAGTCCTCTTCTCTCACTCCCTCCATCGATGCGGCCCCGGCTCCCTAGCAAAATTTCTTCTGCTGGATTCACCACTACCGACAAACACTTGATTCTTGACCTCCTCAACAACCATTTTGCAACTGCTGGGCACACATTTGATTCCTCTCCTGCCAATAGCCTTCGCACACAGCTTTGTCCCAGGATGCGGCATGTACTGCCATGGACGCCCCTGTTCTTGATACAGTTTTCACCTTCAGCTATTTCTCTGAAACAAGTAGAAGACATTACTGGAATTGGACACCAGAAAGAGCGCAGGTGCTGAATCTGATTGATCCTTATTTCTTAAAACTCAGCTACCACGTCTTGCCTGCCTCTACCCAACTTTTCAATGTGTTTTTGGCCCAGGGTAACCTTCCATCAACTAGAAAACTGCACATGTTATTCCTCTGTTAAAGTCTGGCAACCCTAGCAACCTAAATAATTATAGGCAGATATTCCTGCTTCCTATCCTCTCCAAAATGCTCGAGAAATTAGTTAACAACCAGCTTCGGAAATATCTGGAGACCCTCAATCTATTAAATCCAGTACAAACAGGCTTAAGACCATGTCATAGCACCATATCTGTTCTTGCAAAGGTCACTAATGACTGGCAGAATACCTTAGTTGCCAATTCACCTCTGCCATAAAACCTCCCTAGTGAGATGGGATGTCATATATAACAGTGTTTATCGCTTTGCCTCCTCGTCACCTCAACTCAAGCATCACTGCCTTCTCCATAATGATCTTAACTGGCTCTCTCCCGCTGCCAGCAGACAATATTACCTGGGATCTCTCATGGACTCTATCATCTGGGATAAAACCCCATCCCTGCTGGCTGAGCTTCTTGTTCCTCAACCTTCCTCCCATGGCCGGCGATCTGCTGATAAATCCCTGCTCTTTGTCCCGAGATGTCGTACAGTTAAAGGCACCGGGGCCTTCCAAAGCACTGCTCCCCAACTGTGGAATGCTCTTCCACTCAACCTTCGGCTGTCACAGTCTCACCGTGGTTTTAAAAATGAATACAGACGCTATCTGCACCTTGCTGATACCTGCACTTGCTTTGACCCTACCTAGACTCCTTAGTAACTCTATCAAATCTACTTAGTCTCTAATGTACTCTTCGTCTCCTCTAGGGTATGCCCTCTGTTTCTGCATTTATTATAATAGTGCTGCCTCTGATTATTTATTACTCTTATTATTATGCTAAACTGTTGCCGTCATAATACATTGTCTGTTTTATTTCCCTTAATGTGTACTCCAACTTAATGTACTTTGGGTAGCATTGCTGTGTTGTTTTCTCGATTTTGTATGACCATACTTACGTATCACCACATTGTTTTCTCTGTTACATGTTGTACTCTCCCGGGTTGTGCCTGTAAATAGTCATTTATGGCAAGTGCACCTACCAGGTCCACAAAACCTAAATAAATTTCTTGACTTGAGTAAGGCATTCGACACGGTGGATCATGACCTGCTCCTGGTCACTCTTAGAAACTTTGGTCTGGACTCCTTGGCTTTAAAATGGTTCACCAGCTATCTCACTGGTCGATACCAACAGGTTAAAGTGGATGGAGTCCTTTCTCTTCTTAAGTCTTTCAAGAGAGGCGTACCGCAGGGTTCCATCCTGGGGCCTCTACTTTTCGCACTTTACACAAATAATATTCCTTCAGGTATCAAAGCTGCCAACATCCATCTCTTTGCAGATGATATGGTCCTTTATATTGATAAGCCTACCCCAGAACTGGCCAGTAAGGACCTCCAATTAGACTTCAATTGTTTGCAGCTAACCTCCTGAACCAAAAACTCTTATTAAATGACAAGAAAACCAAGGCCATGTTTCTCTCTCCAATTGTTAACACACCAGGGCTTGACAAATTTTAAAATTAGGTACTTGTCCACGGACAAGTGGCTTGTCAAAAAGTAGTTGTCCCAGTGCTTGAGTTGGTAGTCCCGGTATAAAATGGCATATTTTTAATGGAAAGTATCAAACTACAGAAAACTCAACGGATTTATTGTAGTATTAGTTATTTAGTGTTGAAATAGACAATAAGGAGAATAATATGATTGTATTTCTGTCAGCAGCATGGCGAGCATAAGGATTGTGACAGAATTGGTATCAGCAGCAAGAAACTGACAGCAAGTGTAGTTGCAGCAGCAGCGCAGAGCACCAGCAGCACAGTGAGAACATCATTACAGCAGAGCAGCAGACAGTGCAGAGCGCCAGCAGCACAGTAAGAACATCATTACAGCAGAGCAGCAGACAGTGCAGAGCGCCAGCAGCACAGTGAGAACATCATTACAGCAGAGCAGCAGACAGTGCAGAGCGCCAGCAGCAAAGTGAGAACATCATTAGAGCAGAGTAGCAGACAATACTGTCAGTACAGCATCAGGAAAAGTTACAGGAAGCCTAAACTTGCTCCAGCTGGAGCATCATATTCAGTGTCATCATCAAGACAAGTGACAGCCTCAGGGACATTTTCACGTGAATCAGCAGAACTAGTAGCTGAACTAGCATGACCATGATGACCATGAACATGGTGTGTGTCAGGACCAGATAGTAGCCAATGGTTGATAGCTTGATCCGGATCAAAGCTGTCTAATGCAGGGCCTTCAACTGCTATATGCAGAAGTGACTGGAGTGTGTCATCAGCCAAACTTGTTCTTATTTTAGTTTTTATAAGATTCTGAATGGAGAATACTCTCTCACATTTAGCTGTAGACACACTCATAGCCAGTAAAAATTCTATTAGGTCAAGGTTGTGAGCAAGCTGAGCCGGTTTCTCTCATAGTAGTCGTGAATACACTTGCAGATATGGCTTATCAACTGCAGACTTAAGCATTGCTTTTAATGCAAAATACTCCCTTTTTATACTGGTTACGTGATCTTCAGAAAAAAAGTTGTGAAAGTAGTCTAATAAATTACTTAAATCAGTTGTGCCAAATTGTGCAAGTTCTTCTCGTGATCGATCGAAATTTTTGAAATCTAAGTAACTGAACCATTTTAGAGGTTCCTCTGAGAAATTCCAAAATCGCTGATCAATGTAGGATACTGCTGCATCTATTAAACTGTGCAGCTGTGTATCAGTCATAAAATGTACTTCTGGACAGTTCCCTTTGAAAGTAAATTGAACAATCTTGTCCTCACTGCCACGTATTGAAACGAGATAGTTCATGCATTTCTCTGCAAGATTATATTAGTTTAGAAATGATGTCATTCATTTTCCAGGTCTTGTTTTTAGCTCAGTCAACTGCAGTAAGCATGTCTTGATGAGTTGGAGGACTTCTAATATTAGTAGGTCATTCTTTTAAAATTCAAGTGATAGATTTTTGCAATGTTGGCAGAAAATCTTGAAGAATAAAACAGTGATTTTACAAACTGTACTGAGTGCGCATCTCTTAGAAGTGCCTTTGCTTTGACCCCATCATCACCAGCAGAGTTTGACACATGTTCAAGATGTTGAACTACTGCGGGCAGGTTGACTTGAACAGCATGAACTGAACGTGTCTTACTTGCAAGCCAACAAACTTGCCTTATCGCACTGAAATGAGCCGACTCTGTGTGTATGACATCTGCTATTTCCTGCAGTTCCCTAAGTTTCTTGGGGCTGTAGTGGTAAAATTTAAAAATTCCTTTCAAGGTGTTTTCTACTTTTTGTACAAAGGAATTTTTTTTCATGACATTGAGAACTGCTAACTCTAGTTTGTGGGCTATGCAATGCATGGGTATTACAGTGGGGACATGTTCTCGAATTTTTGCTATGGTGCCACCTGTATGGCCCATCATCACACTGGCACCATCAAAGTTGGCAGATACGAGAACTGGTCCAGGTTTGCTCATATCATTAAGGACCGCAAAAGAAAGATCAACAGACTTAAGTGCACAGCTTATTGCTTTAAAAACTACATCTGCGTGAGAATGTTCAAGAGGTACAGCTTTAATTAACACAACTGTAACTTTTTTTTCTGCGCCATCAACAAAACGAAGGAAGACATTTTCCCACTCTGTAATGCTTGCATCTGTACCGTCATCTGCAAGAACAGTAACAAATTTTGTATTTTTGACAGTCTGGATCTGTGTTTTAGACATGACAGCCGATACTGCGTTACAGAAATCTCTGGCCCGTTTACCATTTGCGTAACTGCTGCCAAGTTTAACCTCATTTTTTTCCTGCAATGTACAAAGCCACTCCATATCTGAGAAAGGATGTAAATTTTTAGCCACGGAATATGCTGTGTTAAATAAACACCTAATTTTATTTTGGGTGACTTCCTCCATCTGAGAAAATGCGTGATATATTGCAGTTTCAGATATGTTAAAATTGACTGCATGTTGACCAGTTTCGTGACTATGCTGGTTTTCACAAATTATATGAGGATTTGATTTCTCATGGGCTCAATTCTGAAATTATTTGAACCAGTGGCATGCATATTAGGTTTTTTTTGAATAAGCAGGAGTCGCAAGAGTGGGATATTTCTCACAGAGCAGTACAAGACACATTTTTTGTCATCATACCTTAACCAGGTAAAGTGATTTAACCAGCGATGCTGAAATGTTCGAGCCCTTTTTTCTACGTCATACATCATATTTTTTATCTTTGCTTCTTTTCTCAGTGTTTATTTCCTCATCATCTAAAATGAAAGGTCACTTTGGCTGTACTGAACCAGAATGTGATGGTACTGAACTGCTGCTGCCACTGTTATGCTCACTCGTTTCAGAAACTGGTAGGGTCAAGTTAGATTGATCGCCATTTATGTCTACAAACACAGACAAAAGACCCAGGCCGAGAACCTTGGTCATTTTTTTCCTGACTACTAGTAAGGCCACGGGGGCTGGTTGGGGCTGGCTTTTAGAGAGTGTGAAGAAGACTCAGGCTCTTTAGCGATCTTTTTTTTTGGGGGGAGGGGGTATCAATCTCTGGAAATGCTTTTTCAATTTTTATACTGCAACTGTTTAACTTATTTATAATAAGTATTCAGTTGTTCCCTTCCACAAGTTCCTCTACTCTACCCCCAGGCTCTCAGGGCAGGTACGGTGGTCTCACACTGACAGCCCCTACCACATACAACACACCTCCTCCACCAATGGATGTAGCAGACTGCAGTAGCAGCTAGGTTAATTCAGGTTTTTTTTTTGCTGTAGCTCAGAAAAATGCTTTTCCCCCCTTTAGTTTACCTTTTATTCCTATAATTTCAGTTGTTCCACAAGTTCTTCTACCCGATCCAGAGTCTTAGGTGAGGCTCTGCCATCTACAGGGTCTCACTACAGCCAAGACACACCCCCACCCTGTCCCCCTTCCACTTCCACCACTGGGACAGTCTCAGAGACAGCGGGACCGGTCTAGGCTAGCTAGGAATAGGTGTGGTGTATATAAGGTTAGGTAAGGAGGGCTGGGTTAAGGTGGTTTATAGTCTAGTTGTTGTGTACGACATCTGGGAACAAGCGACCACTGCACAGTGTGCTTCACAATAAGCACAACCATGGAGACAAGCCATACAAAAACAAGCATACTGGACTTAAGAAGGGCTGACTTTGGTAAAATGGGTGAATACCTGAGGAGTACACTAGCAAATGGCCAAAAAGGAGGGGTGGAAGAACAATGGAGAAAAATCAAAACTGCCATCATAGAGGCAACAAGCCTTTGTGTGAAACAGATAAAGAAAACAAAGCGGAGTAAAAAACCACTATGGTTCTCAAAACAGGTGGCAGGGAAGGTTAAGGAGAAAAAGGCTGCATTCAAGAAGTATAAGGCATCACAGAAGGAGCATGGCAGGAAACTGTATCAATTAAAGCAGAAAGTAGTGGGGAAGGCAGTCAGAATAGCAAAAGCCCAAACTGAGGAAAAAATAGCCAAGTCAGTTAAGAAGGGGGATAAAACCTTTTATAGGTACATTAGGGAGCATAGAAAGGTTAAGGGAGGAATAGTGAAGATTAATAAGGGGAGGGGGGCAGAGGGAGACAGTGAAAAGGCAGAGATACTGAATGAATACTTTTGCTCAGTATTCTCAAAAGAAGATGAGGAGGAGTTACCTAAACCAGACAATAGAAGCACTCTGGGTAGGGGGGTTGACACCAGTCCATTTACAGAAGAAAGTGTCCTGAAAGAACTCCTAAAACTCAAGGTGGACAAAGCAATGGGGCCTGATGGGATTCACCCAGAATCCTAAAAGAACTAAGGAGGACCCTTGTGACACCACTGACCACTGTTTTAACAAATCATGGGCGGATGGGGTGGTACCTGAGGACTGGAGGAGGCGGATGTGATTCCCTTCACAAAAGTAGGAGCAAGGCAGAAGCAGGAAACTACAGACCTGTAAGTTTGACCTCAGTGATAGGGAAAACGATGGAATCACTTCTGAAAGAAAGAATTGTTGAGTACCTAGAGGCCAGCGGGGCACAGGACCCAAAGCAGCATGGATTTACAGCAGGAAGGTCATGTCAGACGAATCTAATAGATTTCTTTGACTGGGTGACCAAAGTAATAGACCAGGGAGGGGCTCTGGATATGGCCTACCTAGACTTTAGCAAGGCATTTGACACAGTCTCACTCAAAAGATTAATAATCAAGTTAGCCAGCCTGGGACTGGGTCCCAGGGTGGTAGCCTGGGTTGCAAACTGGCTGCACAACAGGACACAGAAGGTAACAGTGAGTGGAACACATTCCAAAGAAAGGGGGGTCACTAGTGGAGTACCTCAGGGCTCAGTACTGGGTCCAGTCCTCTTTAACATCTTTATAGGTGACATTGCAGAGGGTCTGGAGGAAAAGGTATGCCTCTTTGCAGATGACACAAAGATCTGTAACAGAGTTGATACACAAGGAGGGGTAGAAAGGACGAGAAGGGACTTGGCAAGGTTGGAGGAATGGTCAGACATATGGCAACTTAGATTCAATGCAAAGAAGTGCAAAGTAATGCACCTGGGATACAAAAACCTAGGAGAAGAGTACACAATAGCAGGGGAGGTACTAACAACAACAAAAATGGAACGGGACTTGGGGTTAGTCATATCAGATGATCTAAAGGTGAGTAAGCAATGTGAGAAGTCAGTAAGGAGGGCTTGGGGGATATTGGGATGCATAGGGAGAGGCATCACCAGTAGAAAACAGGAAGTTGTTATTCCTCTGTACAGACAGCTGGTGAAACCCCATCTGGAGTACTGTGCAGTTCTGGAGACCTCATCTACTTAAGGACATAGGATGGAAGCAGTCCAGAGGAGGGCACCAAATGGTGCAGGGTCTGCATCAGAAATCATATGAAGAGAGACTGAGAGAGCTTAATATGTATACCCTTGATGAAAGGAGGATGGGGGACATGATAGAAACGCTCAAGTACCTCAAGGAATCAACAAAGTCCAGGAGGGTAGCATCTTTCAGAAAAGAGATGTGTAAGAACAAGGGACACAATTTAAAGATGGGGACGGCTCAGGGTAATGTGAGGAAATCTTTTTCACGGAGAGAGTGGTGGATGCGGAACTGCCTTCCTGGGGAGGTTTTGGGGCTAAAACAGTGGGGAATTCAAACATGCATGGGACAGACACAAGGCAATTGTAGTGGGGTGACAGGAAGTAGGCTGTTGGTTAACTAGAATCTGAAGCTTATCCAGTAGGTAGGGAAATGGGCAGACTGGGTGGGCCAAGTGGTCCTTATCTGCCGTCAAAATCTACGTTTCTATGTTACTTTCTATACTCTGGGCAGGCTCTCTCCAGTGATCTTGCACCCACAGGCACACGCACACACACACACACACACACACACACACACACACACACACACACACACACACACACACACACCCCTGGTTCCACCTGTTAGTTTTGTGCGTTTTTTTTTTTTTGGGGGGGGGAGAGAGAAAAATACTTTTTCTTTATATATCCGTTATTATCAGTCAGGTCCCTGATCTCTGCTCTTTCAGGGAGGGCAGGCTTGGTCACACACACACACACACACACACACACACACACACACACACACTTCACCTTACCACAGGATCAATCTAATTATTTATTGAAGAAATGCTCTGTAGTCTCACAAGTTCAACACACAATCACTTCCCCCACTTAGAGTCTCAAGTTTTTTTTTTTTATTTATTTATTTAGAGCTGTATCCTTTTCTATTTTTCTTCACCTCACGAGTCCACACAGAGTCAGACACAACACACACACAGCCCCCTGAATTCAGTGTGCAGTGCTTTTGCTTAGTTCTCCCTTCTTTATTTTCTCTAAATAAACCTTTTTTTTTTTTTTTTATATTTTTTGTAAGAATCAGCAGATTGTTTGATTAGACAGAGACTCTGCTCACTCCACAACAGGCAAACTCCTTTGGTAATGCTCCTTTTTACAAAACAATCTCTCTCACATACGATCTCTCATATCCCCCCCAGACTTCAGATCCTCTTACTCTCCTGCTCGCTTAGCGCTCCAATATATTATTTGTTTCTTAAGTTCTCTCTCTAGTATCTCTACTGTACTGATTTGCTAGTCAAACAAGATATTTTTTGTGATTGTGACTCGCGGCGCCAGCCCCAAATATACAGTGTGACTGTGAACAGGAACCGCCACCAAATGCTGCTGCTCAAACAGAAATGCTGGGCTTTCTCCAAGTGTCAGTAGCGAAATGGCGTCTTTGCCAATATGCACTGAGCTACTGACACTCTGAGCGCCACCTCCAAGTGCAATGTCCAACAGCCAGGACTGACAGGCACTGGTGAAGCTGTTTGAATTGGAGACCTGTTTCTTTTGGTAGCAAACCTATTTTGGGGGCTTTGAGTAGAACTGTGACTCATTTTTGCTGGCTTCACTAGCTGTAAAGGTTAGTGCATAGTGGGGGAAGGTTGTGCTAATGGTCTGACCAGGGGCCTCAGCTACCTGATTGTTTCTGGAAGACTTGGCTTAGTCCCACCCGCCCCTGATCTGTGATTTCCTTTATACCAGGGGTTCTGACATCACTTCCTCAAATGGGCAAAGGATATGCACCTGTAACAGCAGAAGCAGACATCCAGGAATGGAACAGCAGCAAGTGAAGAGGTGATTGCAATCTCACTGCAAGGGAAGTAACTGCAAATTTAGGAGCTTTCATTGTTACTTCTTTGCATTGTTATTGCATTGTGGAAAGGAGGAGTAGGAGTCTGAAGAAGGTTGTGCAATAACTACTTAAAGTCTTTTTTTGAGTGTGGATAGGAAGCTTAAGAATATAAAAAGCAGTTGCTCAAGCTATCTAAATGTGTACAACAAAGGGGGTAAGGGAAATTAAGAAAATAATGTTTTGCACTGATAGAGGGGTAGAGGAGACTTGGGGAGTGTTTGCATCCTGCACCTGGAAGGTGGGGGGCGGTCGGGCTACTTACAGCAATGGGTAGGTGGTAGGCTGCAACAATCCAAGGGTGCACCAATCTTTCTAAAATTGCCTGGAGTGTAGGAGGATGTTTAGTGGGCAACCATATAGAGAAACTTAGAAAGGAGATTGAGGGTCTGCAGGAGGAACTAAGACATGCAAGGCAGACTGTGGGTGGGTTTAGCCCAATACTGAAGGGAGGAAGAATGGGAGATGAGGGAGGGAGGGCGATTTAAGCCAACAGTGGTGAGGAGAGGGTCAGAAGAAGGGAAGCAGGGACAAGGCGGCCCAGGCCAGGAAGAACGATTGCCAAGGATACCAGGTCAGGAGACAAAAGACAAATGGAAGGAGATAGGAACTTGTGAAGGGAGGCGAAGAAGTGGCAAAAGTCATGGAGTGGAAAGGAGAGAACAGGTTACTATGAAGAAAGAGGGAGCGGGCATTTGTGAAGGGTCTTCAGAAAATAGTTTTGCACTGCTAGAGAGGAAGAAGGTGGAGGAGGAAAATGATGAAATTAGAGGAGTAATTGATAAATGCCTGGACCAAACCAGAGTGGGGGAGTTCTGCTGGGAATTGCAACAGGGGCAAAAGGGAGAAATAATGTGCAGGAGGAAGAAGAGGGCGGAAAGGAGAGAGGAGATGAATGGAAGCAAGCAGGGAGTAAGAGTGGTGGAATTTTAGTGCTGGGGACTCAATACTAAGAGGAGTCAGGGGGTAGCAAGGGGAGGCAGTATTTGGGTGGAGGCCATGCCAGCAATGACAGCGGAAAGGGTGGACAATCTGTTCTGAAATATGCTAGAAGGGGTAGGACAGCTCTCATTTAATTATACATCTCGACCTAACAATCTGGCTGACAAGACAGTAGATATAGTTCATAGGAGGTTTGAGGAACTAGGACAATTATGTGAGGGCAGGAAGATCAGTAACTTTTTCTGAGATACTCTAGTGCCCAAGGCAAGCACAACAAGAAAGCTGGAGAATAGAGGAATTTAACAGATGGCTAAGAACCTGGTGTTGTGTTAAAGGGTATGGGCTGTTGGGGGTGGGAGGGACCTGGGAGGACAGCAGACTCTATGCCAAGGACAGACTACACTTGAGTGAGGAGAGAAAGAAAATGTTGGAACAGAGGATGGAGGAGTACATAGAGGAAGTAGGGAATTTAAACTAGGAGCGGGGGGTGGCAATTGGGCAAGAGACATGCAGAGACCACAGGTTGGGAAACCATATGAGCTTACCCCCATAACAGTGACAAAGGACAAATGGCAAGTACTATTGGTGATGCTAGTAAAGGAGGGCAGGATGGGGGGGGAAGGGTGGAAGGTGGTTACCCTTAATGCTAGGAGCCTTGGGAGGAAAACTGCAGAGTTACAGGTGCTCATGGCAGAGGGAGAGGTGGACATTGCAGCCATCACAGAAACATGGGCCACCCAATACAATGACTGGAACCTGTCTGTACCAGGGTAGAGGTTATTTCGTAGGGACAGGGTGATTGGGAAAGGAGGAGGTGGCACTATATGTGAAGGAAGGACTGAAGTGTGTAAGGGAGGACGGGGAGGAGGGTAGTACGGAGTCACTTTGGATGCAAATCCAGGATTCCAAGAATAGGATTCTTAGACTGGGAGTGTGTACAGGCCGCCATCTCAGATGGAGGAGTTAGACAGGGAACTAGCGGGACACATCAGGTGGACCTGTGAGAAGGGTAGTGCGGTGATTGTGGGGGACTTCAACATGCCAGGAGGGGACTGGAGTACCCCAACAACCAGGAACAGAAGGGAGCAGGTACTGCTGGATGCCTTCCAGGACAGCTTCCTGCTGCAAATGGTCAGTGAACCAACCAGGCTAGGGAATACCCTTGACCTTGTGCTGGCAAATGGGGACTTTGTGAGAGAACTCACAGTTGAGGAACCGCTGTCAGGGAGTGACCACCACTCAGTATGGTTCATTCACATTGGATATGGGCAAGGAAGGAGTGGAATCTGGCACAAGAGTGCTGGACTTCAGGAGGGCTGACTCTGGGAGGATGGGGGAAGTGGTAAAAGGGTACCTGGCCAGAATTCAATCTAGTATGGACACTAACCAGAGGTGGGAGCTCATAAAGCTGGGGATACTGGAGGCAACCAAAACCTGCTGCAAGGCCCAGAGCAAGAAGGTTAGGGCTAAGAAACCGAGCTGGTTGAGCAAGGAGGTAATGAAAAGATAAGGAGGAAAAGAGCTGCCTTTAGGAAGTATAAGAAAACAGGGAGGGGAAGGAGTACTTGATGGAATCAAAGGAGGTGACAAGGTCAGTAAGGGGAGCCAAGGCATCTACAGAACTCAGGCTGGCACAAGGCATTAAGTAGGGGGAGAAAGACTTCTTTAGGTACATCAGGGAGAAAAGGAGCAGTAAGGACCACACAGTAAGGATTAGGAAGGAGGGGGGTTGTGTGGAAGCTGGGTGTGATAAGGCAGAAGCACTAAATGAGTACTTCTGCTCAGTATTTACTAAAGAGAAGATGGGGGTGACAACCGGGGGGGAGAAATGGCAGAAACAGGGGAGAGGGGGTGACAGATGGGGAAATCATGGAGGGCAGAGTTTGGGAGGGTTTGAAGACACTGAGGGTGGATAAGGTGCCAGGCCCAGAAGGCATCCACCCCAGGATACTGAACGAGCTGGCAGAGGTCCTTGCAGGACCGTTGGCAGACCTATTTAATGCCTCACTATATTCAGGGTGTGTACCTCAGGACTGGAGGATGGCTCATGTGGTGCCCCTCCACAAGAGTGGCCCCAAGGATACACCGGGAAAAGACAGACCAGTGAGCCTCACATCTATCGTGGGTAAGCTAATGGAGATTATAACACAGTGAAAAAAAACTGAGCAATTTGATTGGCTGTGAGAGAAGTACAGGAGTATAATTATGAAAGCTTCTTTCATAGCCAAAAGCCTAAGCACAAGCAACAGCAGAAAATCGGTACACTGCACTCTACTTCTGAACCTGACAGTAGCTGTCAACGCTGGAAAGAAAATGTAGGAAATGACTGAATACTTCACCTATTCACAGTTAGCTGCTCCAGTCAGCAACTTAGCAAACCCTCCCGCTATGAGCGCCACTGCAGAAATAGCCGAGATCACTCCTGACAACGAAATCCAGCATCCGAAGAACAGCACAACTGTGCAGAACTGTACCTTCACTGGTGATGTTGTCTTCCACTTTTATTGCCTCCGTTTCACAGTGTAAGGGCTCGGTTGTACTCTTCAGTAAGCCCCTACCTACTTGTAGTGGCTCCGTTTACAGGGACTATTTAATCATAAATGACTTCTGATCCTTTTCAGCTCTAAATTTATTGTTTTCAACTTGTTTGTTGACCGGAATGACTTGTTTTTTTCTCACTGGGTTATAAGTGCCATAAGACACCAGGGATAACAGGCTCATAACTGCACTAGCTCGGAGTTTAACGGCACTCGGCGCAAGCGCCTCATGCTGAACAACACCCTTGAGCCGTGCAATTATGAAAGCATATTTACACACCTATCCTGAAGGAGAGGCTGGTGGCCCTCCTAGAGGCCAAAGGATTACAGGACAGCAGACAGCATTGCTTCATATGGGGGAAGATCCTGCCAAACCAACCTGGTAGAGTTCAATGACTGGGTAACTAGGCAACTGGACAGGGACCATGCAGTGGATGTCTTGTATCTGGACTTCAGTAAGGCATTCGACTCGGTGCCGCATGAAAGGCTGGGAAGTTAGTAGGCACAGGGGCAGGTGCAAAGCTGGTGAGATGGGTAGGGAACTGGTTTCAGGGAAGGCAACAGACAGTAGTGGTGGGTGGGGAGCTCTCATACTCAAGGGTAGTAACGAGCGGTGTTCCACAGGGCTCGGTGTTGGGGCTAGTGTTGTTTGGGATATTCATTGCAGACATATCATTGGACATCAAGAGCAAGATCAATCTGTTTGCCGATGATACCAAGGTAGGAGCGGTGGTGGATGATCTAGGGGGATGGCAAGGGTTGCAGGATGATCTGGCAAAGCTTGAAACCTGGTCAGACACCTGGCAACTGGCGTTTAATGCCAAAAAGAGCAAGGTGCTGCGTTTTGGGATGAAGAACCCAAGGAGGAGTTACCAGCTGGGCGGAGTGCAGCTAGCCCAGACAGAGGAGGAGAAGGATCTGGGGGTACTCATTACAGGGTCAGTGAACAACTCGGCACAATGTAGGAAGGCAGCTGCAAAGGCCAACAAAATGCTGGGTTGTATTGCAAGGAGTATATCCTCGAGGAGGGAGGGAGGGAGGAGGCAATTCCGCCACTGTACAGGTCATTAGTTAGACCGCACCTGGAGTACTGCGTGCAGTACTGGTGCCCATATCTGAAGAGGGACATTAAGTTACTGGAGGGGGTGCAGCGCAGGGCAACAAAGATGATCAAGGGGCTGGGAGACTTATCATATGAGAGGAGGCTGAGGGAGTTGAACATGTTCTCACTGGAGGAGAGGAGGGACGGGGACATGATTGAAACCTTTAAGTACATGAAAGGAATAAACAAGACAGGTACAGAGGAGCTGTTCAAAGTAAGGAAGGGGAGGGACACCAGGGGCCATGATATGAGACTGGAGGGAGGAAGGTTCAGGAGGGAGATGAGGAGACACTTTTTTATAGAGAGGGTGGTGGCTGGGTGGAATGCATTACCTGCAGAAGTAGTATCCAGTAGAACAGTGGACTGCTTCAAAAAGGGGACGGGACAGGACAAGGGGGAGGGTCAATGAATGGGAAGAGTGGAAGGAAGGGGCAGCTGCAGAATAAGGGGTGCTAGCTGCACATTCGAGCAGACTTGATAGACCCTCTAGGCCTTTATCTGCTGGCAAATTTCATATGTTCGTACCATCAGCTATAGGCTGCATTTGGCCATTCGTGAGCGCATTTCTTCTTGGCGCTTCCCTGAGTGTCTGCTGGTGCCCGATCTCCGTGCCCACCTGCACAGTCAAGTCGGGGCATGGGGGCACGGTGGCATGTGGCTGGCGGGCACATTCAACAATGCTGCGCCATGTGACCGCACAAAGAAACTCAGGTAACCCTGGAGTCTAGCTTGGCTCCCTCCTTTGGGACCTGGGAAGGACATCTAGTGGCCAGCGAGGGAAAAGCAGGTAAAAACCTGCAATTTTTAAACTGCAGCATGGTAGTCCGTGGGACAAGCAGAACTCTGGCATCTGCTTGTCCCCACATAAAAAATGGTTGTCCGGGACGTCGGGCTATTGGATTTGGAAAGCCCTATAACACACCTAATCCTTGTGCTCTAGATTTAGTTCCTCAAATTACCACGCTTCTAGGTGAATCCTTAGACTTCGTGGCAAAATTCAAATACCTGGGGTTTTGGATGGATCATAAACTATCCTTCGCTGACCACATTGAGGACCTCTCGAAAAATCTTAGAGACTTGTTCTCTTCTGTCGGATTAAGCACCTACTCACTCAGGATGCTAAAACCAGGTTAGTCCAAAGTACCTTTATTCCACTCTTGGACTACGTCAGCTTTCTTTTTGGCCATAGCCCTAGCTCTGCATTAGCCAAACTCGACACCCCCTATCACCAGGCACTAAGATTTATTACCGGAGTGCTGTACTCCACCCATCATTGTTCCCTGTATTCTCTGATAGAGTGGACATCTCTTAAACTTAGAAGGCAAAAAAATTCCGCATTCTGCACCTTTAGAGCACCCACCAGGAAACTTCCACAGCACATTACAGAGTGTCTGCCTATGTGTACTGTAGGTAGCTACTCACTGAGAAGCCGCTCATATACCACACTCATTATCCCTAAAGTCAACTCACGTTTTGGTCGATCATCTATAAGCCATGCACTCCCTTCACTATGGAATAAACTTCAAAAAACTTTGAAGCTAGTATTCCCAGTAAAACTGTCCACCTTTAAACTACTATTTGCATGCTCCTTTATGGAGTCCTGCAATTGATTTCCATCATTTCTCCTGGTAACCTAAGGTATGGGTCACCTACCTAGGGTGCCTCTCTGCTTTCCCTCTCGTCTTCTCTCCATATGTATCTGCCCTTAACCCCTTCTTACTTCTTCTTCTTACGGGACCCTTGTAAATATTGTGCACATTTACTGTACTTATATATATATACACTGTACATAACTGCTGTAATTACATTGTACTAATTGTGTCTCAAATCTCTCTGTATTCTGATCATTTATTTATCTTCTCAATGATGTACGTTACTGCACTGTTTCTTTTGTACTACGTTCAGGTCCACCTTGTGATTTAGTTCATCTCAATAGTGTTTCACCTGGTAAAATAAAAATTACTGCTTGATTATTACATGATACCCCAGCATCTTGTGTCTGAGATGCAGTACCTTTCCCTAGTGCAATGGGTGGAACCTGCCCTTGGTCAGCTGCAACAGTTTTTCTCTCATCTGGTCTGTACACCAACTCTCCAGCTTCCAAAAATGGGAATATCCTCCTGTTCTTCAGTTTGGATACACTGGTATGAGGTCTATGGATGACTTCAGTGTCCATCGAACTGGGTCCACCTCCAACATAACACAGCATGTGCAATATGACCAGGGTGGCTGCTACTTGTCTTAATTATAGGTGAATGCTATCAACCAAATGCTTTGAGTGTACCCTGTCTGTTGCTGTTGCTACTCACAATGTCTCAGTAAGTCAGTAATCCCCCCCACCCCCGAGTTTTGGGAAAAACCGACTTGCAGAGGATAGGGCACATTGTCTTGGAAAAGAAGGTATTCTCTTCACTATGGAACGTTAACAAGGAAAAGAGTAAGGATCATCAGGTGTGGGGCTGTAACTTGCCTTTTGACACTCCCCACCAAACAGCAGCTTCTCATCTCCAAGGCTGCATCCACAGACTTAAGAGAAAACATAGAGGTCTGTCTATGGGGAGCCATTCACAACATAGAGAATACTGGATGGGCAAATATGCACAACCAGCGTGTTCTGCCACAGAGGGGTTCCGATTCCCTCTGACCTCGAAAGCAAAGCTCAAGAGGTCCATGGGAATCAGAACCCCGAGGTGACAGAAAACACAAGTTGTGCATAAAGTTGCCCATCCTGTATTTTTTTTATAGTAGTATGTGAAATGTGTGCATTGTGGTTTTCTTTTTCTCTTTTTCATAATGAAACTGACTTGTGAAGTCTCTAGAGGTTCTAGAATACTGTCACCACAGAATTAAATAGAGGAAAGCAACAATGTGCCAGAATTCCAAGTGGTTCTGCTGCAGTAATGACATCATCACTGCATCAGAACAACATAATGACATCACTACTGCAGCAGAACAAGCATATTCCAGATATGGAATTTCATGCATAACAGCATTCCACTATACACTATAAGGATATTCTCGATCGAGAGGTATCCTTGGCAATGTTAGACCTCGAGAGCGAAGCTCAAGAGGTCTTCCGTTGCCAAGGATACCTCGAGATCAGAGAAGATCCTTGTTTGTGAACGACTCCCCATAGACAATTTTTATAGTGTATGGGGAGTCTATTCATGACAAAACAGCAAATGGATGCAGAATTTTAAATCAAGCCTTACTTGGCTCGATGTTGTGGTTCGCCTCAGCTACTAGCTCCCTCGCTGACACGGCTTTAAATCTCGGCGCTGCAATGGAATTCGATCTTGTGCTGTACCAGACGACTCAGTGCAGCAGCACAACAAGACTGTGACGCACTGAGGCAAGCCCAGTAACGCTGTTGGGAGCATGGATTTCCATGCTCAACAGCGTTCTACCATACACTATAAAATGATTATTGATTGTGAAAGTAATTCCCTTTTGCAAAAGTGAAGAATACCATAAAATGTAATGTTAATAAAATGTCAATTTGTTTTACTGTACATGTTCCAAATGGAGTTAGTTTCATCTAGTATGTTAGAGTATTAATACACAATTTAGTATTTTACTGTTTTGCTCCTTGGTGGGTGAAGAATTGCATGGGACTGTGAACAGTTATATAGAAGGAACCGCTATCTACCCACTTACATTATACAAAGTATTGTACACCATTTTGCCAAAGAGGGTTACTGCGGTGGTAATGCACTAGTCTTTCATCACCAAGGAACCCAAGTTCCACATCCTGAGTCAGATTTCACCTCCCACACAACAGTACCCACCACACAGACACTAAACAATTCAGTATGATTCAGCACAAGTAGTGTTATATCAGTCTTGGCTGAAAAGAGGATACAGAAGGCTGCACAAAGACGGAAGTAACCGACTTCAGGGGGGCGGATTCTAAGGAAATGGGAAGGATCCTTAAGGAGCATTTGGATGGGATTGGGTCAGACATGGACGCTGATAGTAGGTGGAAATCATCAGGAGAGGGGCAGGATGCTACCAGCACCTGTGCAAGAGTAAGACGAAAATGCGGTAGGCCCAAAACCCTGTTGGTGGACCAGGGAGGTCCAGGAGGTGGTGCGGGAAAGAAAGCGTTTATAAGCAATTCAAGTGCTCGAGGAGTGAAAGGGATCGAGGGAGTACGAGCTGATGGCTAGAAGGGCCACTAGAGTGGTGAGGCAGCTAAGGCAAGGAAGGAGCAGAACCTGGCCAGGGAAATTAGGAGAGGGAACAAGGGGTTCTTTAGATACATTGGGGAAAACGAAGGGTGAAGGGGCAGATTAGCAGGATTAAATCAGGGGAGAGATGGGCACAAGACCCGGGGGAGCAGGCTGAGGTACTAAATGAGTACTTCACCTCAGTTTTCACCAGGGAAAATGGGGGTGCTGCATCATACATGGGAGGAGACAGAGATACTGAGGAGGGGGGGACCCTTACCGATCGGCAGGTCTGGGGAGAGGGGGAGGCATCACTGGCAGGTGGGGGAGGGCTAAGCAGGGAGAAGAGGTACCGGAAGTGGAAATCACAGCAGAGAGTGAGGGAAGCCCTCAGCTCCTTAAGACAGAGAAAGCACCGGGCCGGATAAATTACATCCCAGAGTGCTGAAGGAACTTGCAGATGTCCTGGCGAAACCCTGGCAGAGCTTTTCACCATCTCTGAGGACAGGGTGGGTGCCCCAAGACTGGAAGGTGGCACATATAGTGCCTATCCACAAGGGGGATCAAGGGAGGTGGCAGGGAACTACAGGCCTGTCAGCCCGACACCGGTGGTGGGCAAGGTGATGGAGGGCATTGTCAAGGAGAGGCTGGGGGGGACCTGGATAAGTCAGGGTGCCTGGACGATAGACAGCATGGATTCATCCTGGGGAAATCGTGTCAGACAAACCTGGTGGAGTTCTATGACTGGGTGACAAGTGCCTTGGACCTGGGTAGACCAGTGGATGTCCTCTTTCTAGACTTCAGCAAGGCATTTGACTCTGTTCCTCACGTAGGCCTGTTGGATAAGCTGGGAGAAATGGGGGTGGGGAACCAGATGATCAGATGGATAGGCAATTGGCTCCAGGACCGGACCCAGAGGGTCGTAGTTGGTGGGATAGTCTCATCCCCAAGGAGGGTCATTAGTGGGTCCCACAGGATCAGTCCTTGGGCCCTTCTGTCAACGCCACGATTCGACATAAGGAGAGGAATCAGAGTGAGATGAGTCTCTTTGCAGATGACTCAAACTGGGGGCGGTGGTGGATGGGGAGGAGAGGAGGGTGGCCCTACAGGGGACCTGGAGGCTCTGGAAAGATGGTCTAGAAAGTGGAAGCTGAGGTTCAATGCAGGGAAATGCAAGGTACTTCACCTGGGGGCCAGAAACCCAGGCCAAGTGTACACCCTGGGGGGGGGAATGCTACAAGTCTCGATGGCCAAGAGGGACCTGGGGGTGGTGGTGGATGTCAAGATGAACAACTCTGAGACTTGTAGGAGGGCAGCAGCCAAGGCCAATAGGATGCTGGGATGCATCGCTAGGGGGATCACCTCCAGAAGGAGGAAAGTGATACTCCTCTGTATAACTGCTTGGTGAGGCTCACCTTGAGTACTGCGGCAGTTTTGGAGGCCACACTTAAAGAGGGACATTAACCTCCTGGAGAGGGTCCAGAGGAGGCAACCAAAATGATTTGGGGCTTGGGGACAGGACCTATGAGGAGAGGCTTGAAGAGCTAAATATGTACACATTGGAAGAGAGAAGGACCGGGGACATGATAGAGGTCTTCAGGTACATGAAGAGGGTAAATAGGGAGGAACAGTCAGGGTGCTTCAAGGAAGGAGGAAGGGGCCACTAGAGGGCATGGGTGGAAGCTGGAGGGGAAGATTCAGGGGAGAAAGGAGGAGGTGCTACTTCACTGAGAGGGTGGTGGAGCCATGGAATGCACTGCCTAGGGGCTGGTGGAGGCAGAGACAGTGGAGGGTTCAAGAGGGGGTGGGACAGGTACAGGGGAAGGGTTCTGGAAGCAAATCCAATGCAGCAAGAATATCTGGAACTGGGAAGGGAGAAGCCAGAGAAGGCGAGGGGGACAGCAAGGTCAGCACCCAGGGTGGGGGCTGACCAAACGAGCAGACACGAAAGACCATTAGGCCTATTCTGCTGGCATTTTAGTATGTTAGTATGTTAGATGAAGACTGAATAGATCTCCAGCATTATAGAAGTGGTTCTAAAGTTCAAGGTACAGGTACAATGTTGGAGCTATTTGCACGTCTGTAAGCTGAATTGATATAATGCCTTTCATACACAGTGTTACTCAACATGGTTAACAAAATCCAGCATTAGATACCTGCAGTACAGGTGCTCACTCCTCAGCTGCACTCCTGGGCAGAGACAGTACTGACATGTACCGACAGGGAAACAGCTGCAGCCCACCCAGAAATTGCCCCCATTTCTCTTGTCAACGGGTCAAGAGTAAGGCAGTAGCTGTATAACAATATTCGAATGAATGAAAATCTAGCAGTGGCAAAACACCTTTACTGAAAATGTTTAGATACTGTGGTGTGAAAAATCTGCATTTTTGACTTCTTTCTGGACCAGCAGGTTTGTGTTTCTTGTGTTTCTAGTCATATTGTTTTACAGCAGTGGGTCTAATCTGACCCATGTTTTAACACCCCAGTGCAGTCACTGGTCCTGGTCCTTTATTTACTTTAGACGTGTGTGTGTGTGGGGACCTAAACTCTGGGGTACTCCAATACTACTTAAATTATGCCACTGGATCTCTGAATTCTTACTGGAAGAGATGGACAGGGGGGCAACACCTCTGACAGTGCAGCACACACACACCATTTAGTAATTCACAACAGTGACCACACTGTGTATAAATTTAGGTCGCCGGCACGAGACTGAACTCACAACTTTCGTGCCCAGAAGTGAGAGTGATCTGGTATCCTCCTCCGGAAACACAAAACAGGATTTCTAGTTGTGTGCTCAAACGTTCGTCATTCAGAAGTGTTAAATCAAGTTGCACAACTGTTATATAAAAGTTTCCTGTGAATTCATCCTAGGGTACTTTCCAGCAAAAAAGATCAACTAATTCTAACCTACCCCCCATAATAAAAGTACCAGCTAGAGTGTATCGGGCATAGTCCGGCACAGAAAGCACCCACCTACCACGCACATATTAGCTGGCAGTAGCTGAAACTGATGAATAAGAAAACAATTACAGTAACACTATGGCTTACAGGATATAGCCTAAATCTGAAACCCTGAGACAGTAATATGTGAAATATTAAATGCCTTCAAAAAAAACAAAAACAAAAAAAACACATCTCACACAAACAAATGACATGAACTGTAAAGTAAAAGATAATAACTACAGCAAGTATTTTAAAAAAAGCTTAAAAATCATTAGTAATTCTGTACCAAACTATGGAAACTACAGCCACCTCCCCTCCCCACTGAGTCAGATCTAAAAGTATCCATGTCCACTGAAAGATGTCAGTACTATAATAGATAATACTGTCGGTACATGTATATAGTAAACCGTCTTTGAGACCTGCAGTTTAATGTTTTGATTTCAAGTTAGTTGTACCGCTACAGGAAGCTACGGCGCTCAAGACACTCATAAGCCAAAAACAGTTTCTGTCCCGGATTGCACTTTCTGCAAGTGTACAGGGCATCCCTCTCCAATAAGCATTGTCACTTTATTGGTAGAGGTAATATTTTAACAACACCCTAAACGCCAATCTTGGGAGGCCATCTAAATTCTGGAAAGTCATCAACTCCCTCTTCTCCCCCCTTCTCCTTCTCTCCCAAAGGACTGTCCACTCCGACCCCCTCACGGTTGCCTCCGATTTCAATTTCTACTTCACCACATGTGCAACGACCCTCCTGGACTCCCTTCCATCAGTAAACCTGCCCAATCTCCGGACAGTTACCCCCACTGCCTGGCCAGAACCCTTTCTCCTTCAGACACATCTCTCCCATCGAAACCTTGGATGCCCTGCGTTTCCTGAATCCCGCCAATGGAAAATCTCCCAACGGTCTCGACAACAAACTTCTCTTCCTAGCTGTCCCTGCCATAGCTACTCCCCTCGCTGCCCTGCTAAATCTCTCGTTCACCACTGAATCACTCCCCATGGAGTGGTAACATGCCACTGTGCTACCACTACCTAAAGGAGGTGACCCCAACTCCGCTGCAAACTACCATCCCATTTCCCTCCTCCCCACCCTTGCTAAACACCAGGAACACCTCGTGCTATCTCAACTCTCCCACTTTCTCTCTGAAACTAACTTCTTCACTCCATTCTAGTCTGGCTTTAGTAAAAGTCACTCCACCACCACCTCCCTACTAAGACTCACGGATTCCATCCTCTCAGGGATTTACAAAGGACAAATTACATCTGCAATATTCATCGACTTAGCCAAAACTTTCAATACGGTATCCCACTCCCTCCTATTATCCTGCCTATCAAGTGCTGAGTTATCTGAGACGGCCACTAATTGGTTCAGAGCCCATCTACGAAATAGAACCCAATCTGTAAAAAATAGCTGACTCCACCTCTCCCCCGCTCCCTGTTACCACCGGCATTCCCCAGGGCTCAGTCCTTGGGCCCCATTCTCTTCTTCATCCTACTAAATGATCTGCCAAAGACTTGCTCTAATACCTCAATTCATATGTACGCAGATGACACGGTCCTCTTTACATCCGGCCGGACCCATGAAGAAGTCGCCTAATCTCCAGACCGACTTCAACAAGGTACAACACTGGTTTAACTCCAACCAACTCTCCCTAAATGCCAAGAAAACAGTCTCTATGACTTTCAGCACTAGACAGAGACTATCCAGACTTACATCCCCTCTGATTTTCCGTACCCTGGATAACACTGTCCTAGAAGACATGCCCTCCTTTAGGTACCTGGGGGTTTGGCTTGACCACCACCTCGCCTTTTCCACACACATGGACGCCATCCTGTCAAAACTGCGCCCTAAACTCTGCACCCTCTATAGAAACCGCACTAGTCTCCCGCTTCCTGTGAGACGCGAAATCGTCCTGAAAATGACTCTACCTTCCTTCGACTACTGCGATGTTGTCTACAGCTCTGACCCCAAGTCCACCCTATCCAGACTGGACCCCCTTTTCAATGCTTTCTGCCATTTTGCCCTCAATGCCTCCCCACCCCGTACCCATCACTGCGATCTCTTCCATATGCTGGCCCTTCCATCTCTGAGCAACCGGCGCTTACTTCACAGTGCTAAATTTGTTTCTAATTTCTGGCTCGGTTCCTTTCTGCCCTATCTCATCTCCTCATCTTCCCCACCAACCCCTGCTCACGCCGTCAGGTCTACTGACTCCAGACTATTAGTAATCCCTCACCAAAGGACCTCCACAGGTCAATCGTCTTTCTCTTACCTTCTCCCAAAGCTTTGGAATGACCTGCCGGCCCAAATCCGCCATTCTTCCTCCAAACACACTCTATCCTCAGCCCTCACTAACTTCTATGCACCTAACTGTACGTGCCCCTGACCCCCCCCCCGCCCGAGTCTCTCCCCCTCCACCTTATGAGGTCTGACCAGCGGCTTGGCCTTCACCCAAAATGACTGGCTTATAATTGCCCTACCAACCCATGCACTTGCCCTCTTATGGCACTTCTGCTATCCCCCTGCTTACCTCCCTGACAACGTCTTCCCTAAGTCAACCCAATCATCTTTCCTTGTGTATCCTACTCAGACATGTCACCGCTCCCTGGCCCCAAGCCCAGGCTTCTAGTTCTATTTGGCCAACTCTGAATAAAATACTCCTAACTAAACACTAGATAGTAAGCACTTATGCATGTATGAATGGTTCTAGATGTGTAATCAAGTATGTAATATCACCCACCTTGTGGCTCATGTATGTAGTGTCTCATGTAGCAAGTATGTAAAGCCACCCTTAACTATTTAACAATTGCTCTAATTGCTTGACTCCAAGGTACAATCTATTGCTTGTTTCATGTATACTGCTCAGAGTGCCTCTCCTGGTGAAACATTTTCAATAAATAAATAAATAAATAAATCTCTAGTGATACATCATTCCAAAGCTCCCCCCAAATTAATTCAGATCCGATCCTTCCAGTCTCTGAAACTGTCCTCCTGCTATGCTGACCTGGCAGCTACTAACTGGTCCCACATTTCTTCTGCCAGCAATATCAACAAGGCCTTTGAATTCTTTTAAACTCCAAGTTCTTGTCTGTCCGGGATCACCATGCCGCCCCTGAGAAAAAACTAGAATCTGAGGTTTTCACCTACCCTGGATCTCAGTTGAGCTGCTGGCCTGTCACCAACCATGCAGACTTACAAGTCCACTAGTTCCCCTTTTGACATTACTAGATACAAGGCCCTCAGAGCTACTAAGTTTGCAAAAGAGGATTACTTTGCATCCACACTCCAGAACAACTGCAATCTCCCTTCTAAGTTCTGAATGGTTATTTATGCCCGCTTCTCTCTTCCAACCCCAACCCTCAAGGTGGACAACACCCTAGTCTCTGACCATGCCACGATGGCTACATCTTTCAACTTTTTTTTTTTTTTTTAAATCTCTTGTGCCCTTTGCCTCTTTTCCTCCACCTCCTCTTTCACCCCATCCCCTCCCTCCTCAACACCCATTCCCTTCCCTACCCTTCTCCCCCACCACCCTCACAAAGGTGGGAGGCCTGATGATCTTGATCCCAAACTCCTGTCTCTGTCCCTCTCTCTCTCTCTCTCTATACTCCTGCCATTGCTGTCCCGGTCAACCACCTTCTAAACCTCACTTTCCTCTTTCCTGGACTCATAGAAGCAGGCTACGGTCATCCCTCTTCCCAAAGTGGGTGGCCTCTCCTGCCCTGGTAACCACTACCTTATCTCCCTCCTCCCTACCTTGGCTAAATTCCAGGAACACCTTGTGCTCTCCCATCTCTCTCCTTCCCTTTATTCCACCTCTTTCTTCTCTCCCTTTCAGCTGGCTTTAGAAGTCCCACTCCACCTCCCTCCCGTGACTCACTGACTCCATCCTAACTGGCATGGATGAAGGCTTGGTCACCAGCAACATTTTTGTTGACCTGGCCAAAGTCCGACACTGTGGCCCACACCATCCTGCTAGACAAGCTTAAAGCAGCGGGTTTCTATGCTCAGTTGAGTGGTTCTGCTCCTTCCTTGATGGCAGGCTCAAGCGGTCTGTATTGATAACACCTGATCCTCGCCTCTTCCTACCTGCTCTGGCATTCACCAAGGACCAATTTTTGACCCAGTTCTGTTCTCCATATTCCTGAATGACCTTTCCTGTGCATGTTTCTCTGTGACCATTCACATGTATGCAGATAGATGACATGGTCCTCTATGCCTCCGGATCCTCTGCCTCCGACCTCACGGCTCGGTTCCACCTGGACTTCTCCAACATCCAGCACTGATTCTGGGCTAATCAGCCATCTCTCAATGCCAAGAAAATGATTTCCATGACATTTGGCACAAGGCAGAGGACAAGCTAGGCTCACTTCCTTCCCCTACTTCCATACCCTTGATGGTGTTGCACTTGAGTATGTTTTTTCCTTTAAATACCTCACGGTCTGGCTGAATTAGTGTCTCAATTTCTCAGCTCATGTCGATGCCATCCACCAGAAGCTTCACCCCAAACAGGGAGCACTTTGCACGAATAGAGCATACATCACAATTCCTGCCCACACAGAGATTGTCTCAAAGATGACTCTCCCTGTCTTTGACTACAGTGACACTGTTTACAATGCCGCTTCCAAATCCACCTTAGCCAGACAGGCACTATTTCACTACTTCTGCCACTCTGCCCTTGACTGCTCTCCTAGAACCCACCACTGCTCCCCTTACTCCACCCTCTCCTTTCCCTCCCTTAATGTCACACACCTCGCTCATTGTGCTACTTTCATCTCCAAATTCTTGCTTGGGACTCTCCCCCTTACCTTTACTCCCTCATCACTGCGCACACACACACACACACACACATATTATATATTATACACACACACACACACACACACACACACACACACACACACACTCTCTCTCTCTCTCTCTCCTTTGCAGTTCTGGTGCATGCTCTCTTGCTCTCGCCTCCATAAAATCCTCTGCTGGCCAAGCTGCTGTCTTCTTCTGTTGCCCCCAGCTATAGATCTCTCTTCCATTTACCACTAGTAATGCTCCTTCCTCCCACTCACTCAAATCTCTCCTCCGCAAATTCACTACTCAATCCGGCAGTTGTTCATCAGCCTGTGCTATAGTTTGCTGCTCAACAATCTCCCATCCTACCTTAAAATTTCCCATCCCAAGTTTTCCTCGATCCTTTCCAGCTGAACGAAGCACCAATGGCGCGTCATTCAACCTTCTAATTGCTGCATCTACACTTTAATTCCACACCTAGCAGCACCTTTTTCATACTCTACTGTGTTCCAATTTACACTTCCATTACTTGTTGCTCTTCAGTTGCTCTGCCTTGATCATACTAAACATGTTTTTGCCTACGATTGTTTAACTTACATTCTGATTGTGCAAATAACAGCTGTAACTTACTGCTGGGCTTTCTCTTGTCCCCTCCCCCCAGGACACATCTGGAAACAAGCTATTTCAGCTTAGCATGTCTTTCCTGGCAAACCTTTTGAAATAATAAATAAGTTCTTTTCACTTTTAATGAAGTTGCAGTTACTGCAGTTTTATTAATGCTCCCAACCCGTGGCCTACGAGGTTGGATTTGCTCTCTCTGAGCACCCCCTCCCAAGCTATTTTCTATACTAATGCACCTACTAAATCCAGCATCTATGGGTGGATGCCCTCTGCTGCAGCTCGCACCCTCTACATCTGGCTGGAGGTGTCAGTAAGTTCCCCCAAGCCATAACTTTTTTTGCCAAGGATCAAGAGTTCACAGTGTGACTTCAAGAACATTTTTATATAGCAGCAGCTAGTGTAGGGGCATGACTGATCATGCCAATCACTTGGGCCCAATTCAGGGGCTCAGTCCCTAGCTCTTAACCCCTCTCCTGTACTTGTGGTCAGAGTCCAGAACCCTCAGATGTAAACAGAGGGTCCACTGACTTCTGCCACTCACGGCAAGGGCACCACATCAAGAATGTAACTAGAAATTAACATCTGTACTATCACAATACTGATGCCCCCTCCCCCAAAGTACAATACATTCAATTTCCGTACTCGGCTCCCTAAAGCACAGGAACAAACCTCTCTTCTCTCTCCAGCACCAGTGAAAACAGTTTAAGTACTTTACACCCCGAGGCCCCCCAGCCAATAACAGTGTTTCATTTCCCCAAACCAAGCACCCAGCTACTGCTGACAGGATCAGTGGAGAAGAGACAAGGGCAATCTCAGTGGCAAACACTCATAGTTTGGGTTTGGGAAAATACTGGCGCTGCAGAGCCCCTCTTGCTACCCCCTCAGAAAGAGCTGCACACTACAGTGTACCTAGAGTCTGCCTTCATACTCCCATGCCCCCATTTCCCAGTGCAGTCAGCAGCACACGACGGCGACGGCGAGCTACCCCCTCCTCCATCCCCACCAACACGCTGCTGCCAGGCGGCCCGGAGCCCGGACTCTAAAACCCCGAGCCCAGCAGACACCTGAGAGAAAAGGCTGCCACTGACCTGTGTCGCGTCTCGCGGCCCGCCCGCCGGCTCCGGCTCAGTCCCAGTTTAAAATCCAGTTTTCAGTAAAACAAAGACACGAAGATCGCCGAGCTAGCCCGAGCCCAGGCGAGGAGGCAGGAGCTCAGGGCGCATGTGCGGCCGGCGGAACGGTCCCCACCGAGCAGCAATAGCAGAGGGTTTGAGGAGGTGTGTGAGAGACTGGCTGCTAGGGTTGCGGGTAGAAAAGGCCCACCGCACCGAGCTGCACGTCAGCGAGGGGGAGACGGACATATTGTGGGGGCAGAACTCGTAGTTGGTGGTTTACTTAGCTCATCATGAAAACTTCTGTGTGAACTTTTACTTTCTTCAGAAGACCTGTAGTGGTAAGGTTCCAGGCTTGAGGGTAAGAGAGAGTGAGTGAGTGAGCGAGCTGCGTTTGCTTAGTTTTTGTTTTCAGTAGCGGGGGTTCTCTTACTGGGATCAAGATGGTCAAGGTACTTGGGATTGGTAGTTGAGCACTTGATAGCTGAGGTCTGTTCAGTGATTTGCTGGATGGGGCTGTCATCTCAAAGACTCTACAGAAAGTGTTCTTTAATTTGTCATCCATTAACATGACTGTGAATGAGGAGTAGAACATCCTGAGAGCCTGTTCTTAAAACATTTGGCAGCACATCATGGGTCGGACATGGGTGAAAATTGGAGTGATCCAGAACTAGCATACACCAAGAGCCAAAACATTTCCACTTTTCCTATTGGCTTCAGTCAGAATGCCCACCCTGACCCACTTCAGTATCCAACACAAATCATTGGAATGTCCACTGATGCAGCAGAATGGCTACTGACATCCCCCCCCCTTCCAGAATAGCCGCATGAACCACTGGCTTGCCCTCCTGAATAGCTTGAACAGCAGCGATGACCTGCTGCATATCCACCATGTCAAAATGCCCACCTGACTTGTTGGACTACCCATCTAACATGCCAGAATGCCCACCCAACACGCCAGAGTTTATTTATTGTTAGTAGGAAAAAAATCTTTGAGCACAAGTGCTCTTTTTCAAAGACTCCACGTCAGGTTTGCTTATCAGAGTCCGTATGAAGCCAATAATATGAGACCATACTAAGGAATGTAGTGCAAGAACATACATCATGTGGATCAACTTGTATACCAGTACAGCAAGCTTGTTCGATAAGTAATGCAGATCAGAAGCTTTTGAATTGGTTCAAGTTTGCCATATTAAATAGTGTATTTGAAAGATCATTCAACCAGTTGGCTGCCCTTACAGCAAAAGAGCGCAGACCCTGAGTTGTCCTGCAGAATGGTTTCATAAGCCTGTTACTGGTTATACTTCTAGTGGGGTACTGGTTATCATCAAAACTTAGTCAAGTTTTTATGTTGGGGGAGTAAGCCCCATGAGAGCATTTTTCCCTAATATACAGGTCTGGAAGTGGGAACAGGGTTCTACTGGTTAGGGGTAGCCTGTTGGATTGAGTGTATAATTCGCAACTGTGGGTAAACTTGTCTACACCCAAGAAAGATCTGCAGGCATGTATAGATAACCCGGACCCTGTCCGACACTGACTCACAAGCCAACTGCAAAGCCATAGCCAGTAAGTGCTAAGACAATGTTTGACACAATTAAACATCTTGCCTCCGGGGTAAAATTAATCTGGTTTTGGAAGAGGGCACCTGGCCTACTCTGGACTGTTTTAACCAAGTTATCCATTTGGGCAACAAAGGACAGCATGTCATCCAGGTAGAGCTCAAGATTTATTTATTTATTTAAAATTATTGAACATTTTGGTAACCGGGAAAGGCACACTGAGCCAAGGCTCGTTTCCAGGTGCGACCCAGGGAAGAGGATAGAGAAAATAATATGACATCACATACAGGAAGATTTCATACAAGGAAAATGCCATAAATACAATATTTACATAGATGTGAACATTTCACCTTGTGGCTAATGCACATAATTAATACAATGAGATACAATATCTACAGTCACCATGTTTACATGCAGGTAGCTATCTGATTTGAACTGGATTATTGAATTATCTGATAATTGAATCAGATTATTCAGAGCCATGTAAACAGGAAAATTCTTATTATAATCAGATTATGTAAACTTTTAGGAACCCGATTCAAATACCTGGATTTTTCCTATTTGAATCTGGTAACTGGCTCATGTAAACAGATCTGGTAATGTTTTCAGATTATTATTATGTTTGCTTATGCCTGGTTGCATGAAATGTCTCTGTCCGCAGTGCAGAAATCATCACTCTGACTGATGGGGCATAATAATTAACAAAACTACAAGAACTTTCAAACAGTATTATTTTTATCAGTAATGTTATCTTCTAAGGTTTTTTTTTTTTAATTAGTACTTTATCGTTTCTTTCCCTTTTCCTCCCCTATTCCCAGGACCGCAGCACATGGGTGTTGTGCATGCATGGAGGTGCACACATGCCCCGTGACACCAGCTCAGTCCCTTCCACCCCTCCCCGTGGCTAGCAGCAGAGCTCCCTCTGGTTGGTGCCACCATACATTCTCCACCGGGTGGTGTCCAATGGCCGGGAGGCCCAAGTCCCTCAAAAGGAGGTGAGAGCTGCCTTGCAGTGGCTCAATCTCACTCCTTGCCTTGCCCTCCCCCCCCCCAGCCGACCCCTGACAGCCCTGTTTCACTTCTGAAGCTGAGTCACTGGCATCTTTTAAGGTTTTTATAGGCAAAGCCTGCAAAAACAAGAAAGATTTAGGGTTGGTTGGTTGGGGGGGGTGGTGACAAAATGTTTGTTGGGTGATTACATGTACAAGATGGAAGTGTACATAGATGAAACTGTTCTACATATTGGTTAAATTGCCTGAAAGAAGACCACATTTCAAAAAACGTTTTTTAAAATAAAAGCAAAATCCTGGTCTCTGATTAGTCCAGAGCCAGTCACATGAAAGTAAAGGTTTTAGGACTAGTTTCAAACTAAAATTAGTCAATAGTTCACTAGACTGTGCAATACACTAAATCTGACATTATACAGTGTCCAAGTCAATACAGAGCAGATGTTGCTTTCTGATTGGCTTGCCGACACCTTCCCAGTATTGTAAATCCTCCAGTGTACCAACGCAAAAAGGTGCCAGCTGCCAGTCTGCTGCCTAAAGAACAACCCCTAAAATCACTCCGACCATCAGCAGCCCAAGACTGGCAAAGGCAGCAACGGAAGGCAAGCCATCTCGACACATTGCATCTCCACTAAACAGCGGCAATCAACCAGATGAAACCAAAACTCATATCGGGACCAAAACTGTGTCTGCCCCCCCACCGAGTTTTTTTTTTTTCTAGCTAGTTTCCTGGTAACTATTTCCTCACAGCTCACCCTTTTCCACTTTTCTGTTTCACCGTCGCCTCTGCTTCTTTCCGATGTCCCCCCAAATCTTCACAGCTGGAAAACTCACTGAATGCTGTTACACACTAAATAAGTATCTCTTAATGTCCCCATTTAAGCAAAAATCAATTTAGTCAGAATTATAAAAAAATAGCACTTCAACAGTGACAGCACCCAGAAACAGGCTGTTACAGTAGGTATAGCAGCCTTCTATTCTGATGAAGCCCACATACTGAACATCGCTCCTTACTACACATTGAAGACCAAAGTCTTACATCATCATAGAGAAAATTAAAAATCCTCAATGCTGTTAACATTTTTGCCTACTACAGCCTCTTACTGAAGTAAAACAAGCAAAAATGTTTAGATTCAAATCGCTAAGTTCAGCCAAAATAAATGACACCTGTAACTGTCATTAAGTCTATTCCTTCCCCATGTGTGCCACATTTATCCACTGGTAAGGTATAATTGATTTGTCATAGTAACTGCTTTCCCTTCCCCTTCTACTCCTGGCTTTATCTTTGCTTACGCTCCACTGCTACTCTATCAAATCACTCCTCCCCCCCCATATCAGTTGTAGACTGTTTGTTCTAGCTGCCAAAATACTGTATATGTATTGCACACACCAGTCATCATGTTTCATTTATCAGTATGCAACCTGTAAGTCGCTTCCCTGTCTCATATCAATGTTTACCACCTGCGGTCACCCTATGTGGTACCCTTGTATGTATATCCAGCCTGTATCATGTAACGTGCATTTCATGTATATACTGTTATTACCTGTGTTTGTACTTTAAGTGTTTATGTCACGGGACCTCCTTGTGAATGAGCTTGCTCAATGGAGTTTTCCTGCAATAAACTTGAACTTGAACTTGATTCCATGCCAGCTATCATTTACAAGATAGGGCCGAGTTGATGTTGCCTCTCAATTTACTGTATTCGGGCTATTTTTTTCTTCAATGCAACAATAAATAAAAACAAACGGTGTAAAATGAAAATAAAATCACTTTTCTCTTTATTTTTTTGTTTCAAAAACTCTAGGGGAACATTGTATAATCGCAATATACCACTTCAGGGTGTGAGTATATGGCAGGATTTATCACTTCTGGTATGGTTTACGCACTCATTCTGTGGCCTTGTGACCAACCCACATAAGGCATGGTAAATCCTGCCATATCCCACACCCTGTCATGGTATATTGCTTAAATCACCCCTCACAATAACTCCACTCAGCCTGCCTCATGAGTACACCAAAATGGTGTCAGTTCCTTGTGGCTCAACCCCTGCCATGTACCCACTTCTACTGGTATTACTGTCCACTCCAAACATTTTTACCTGGTAGTCCAGTGGTCCAACCAATTGAAACCAATTAAAATAATTACCCCCACCACCTTCTGCTTTAACTGTAACAATGGTCCTATCTTGTTATGCTTTGCTTCCCCACCTCTATTGCATGGTCCTTGTGGCAGAGAGACATGGGGATTGAATGGTTCAAACAGAAGGCACAGCACCAGTACTTACTGGTTCTGGCTCTGTGCTTGACAGCTTCAAAGACTGGGCTATCCGTACAGCTTCAGAAGTAGAAATTGAACATGCTGGCAGAATAAAAATTCATTGTTTGTTTTCACACTCCCCGTTCCCATTTGAATACTTTATAGGGGCCAGGGCAGCAAACAAGTTACATTATCAGTGTGGCTCTGGTCACAGATAAATACTAAAAAAATGTCATTTTTGTTTCGTGCTTCCTAGCCCCCTTTGTTCACTCTACGGGGACCGGGAGACCAATTACATTAGGATATCAGTGCAACTCCAGCAATAGAGAATTAAAGAAAAAAGAGGCATACTTTACTGTCACACTGCTCAGCTCAGCTTGGCCACTTCACAGGAGCTGGGAAAGCAAATGATTTACTTTCACTGCATGTCTGGCAGAATGCAGGCATGCAGTTGAGATGATTTTAAAAGAAACCAGCAGCAGCTTCGATATATGCACCCTGGTCCCACATAGCCAGCTTGGGGGGAGCCAGGTGAGCAAAGCAATCAGCGCTGTGTGAGCAGAAATCATTCAGGACTACCCAGGAGGACTGCACTAATGGGCACACGTACAGAAAGGCTGCACCAGGATTTTTTTCTTTAGTTTGTACCAAGCCGAATGTAAGAGGTAGCTGCAAAGTGTTGACCACAACAGGGAGGCTATTGTCTGTCCAGGTGACACCAGTCAGTGGTGCACTGCACCATTCCTAGGGAAACACAGGTTAATATATTGAGCTGGACTCTCCTTTCCTGGGTGGGCCAGTGGGGCGTGGAGCACAATGCAGAGGCATCCTGTCCTGATCCCAAGGAGAGGAAGGTACATGCTCCAATGCATAAGTTTGCAGCCTGCATGGAGTCCCCTGTCCTGCCCCTGTCCTAGACCAGCACAGTATGGCACAATGCAGAGGCATCGTATCCTGATCCCAGGGAGAGGATGATACATGCTCCAGTGCACAGGTTTGTAGCCTGAGTGGACTTCCCTGTCCTGGGCCAGCACTGTATTGGCACAAAACGGGCATCATATCCTGATCCAGCGGGAAGTGTGATGTGTCCTTCCTGCACCACGCCCTGGGAACATAAGCTTGCAACCTAAATGCCTTGCTCTGGGTCAAACTGTTATAGGTTACAATGCAGAGACATCAAGTTCTGATCCTGAGGGAGGATTATGTGTGCTCCACTGCACAACCCCATGGGAAACATGGGTTTTATCCTGAACCTGACTTCCCTGTCCTAGGCCAGTGGAGTGTGGGGTGCAGTGTGGAAGCATCATGCCCTGATCCACAGGGTGGGTGATATGTGTTGCATTGACCCATCCCATGGGAGACACAGGTTCATATCCTGAGTCCAACACCCCAGTTGGTGTTGGCCTGGGCCAGTGAGTGTGGGACACAATATGTAAGCATCATGTCCTGATCAAGGTAGTGGGGGTGATGTGTACTCTGATGCTCCAGTGGAGTGCATCCTATGGTGAGAAGCGGTGAAGTCCTTGATGTCCTGGGTGACCACAAGATGTTAGCCACCATCCACCAGTTAGAGTGCTTGGCCAAGGGGCATAGTCTTTGGCCAGTGAGTTGGGAGAGTAAAGAGTCTGAAAACCATCACTCATGTGAGTATGACAGTACCAGTATCCACCCACCACTGATGTCACAGAACCACCACTTTTATTATTATGGTTCCGCCTATGTGGCTAATAGAATGAGGATTGTATGTCAGGGCTACACTGCTGGGGATGTGTGAAAATTATTAAAATTTGTGTAGCACCAGGTTATGCATTTGAGAATGAAGGGGGTGTCTCTGAGTGCCAAGGACATGTTTTTTTTTTTCCCCATATACAGTTTCTGGGTTTTTATGGGTTTTCTCCCTGCCCATATACCCATGCTTCCTCGACATAGTGCATATGTATGCCATTTGGGATGCCCTTCCCTTCCAGTCTCACTGTTAACCACCTGCTCTGGCACAGAATCTCCATTCAGTGATTGGTGGAACTACAGGCGGATGACCCCACCCCTTACCCAGGAAAGGAGAGCCAACACTCGATCCTGCTCCCCCCCCCACCCCGTGCCAGCACCTCAGTGACCTGAAATTGCTGGGTTGCCGGCATAGCGCGAGGTGTGGCATCCAGCACCTCAACCCTCAGTGCCACCGGGCTGGCCTTAGGGACATGATTTTAAAAGGCACCGTTAGATTGACCCATGGTACTGTGAAGCACTAGCTGTTCCAAACCCAGGTGTGACAGGGACTCTGCACCTGATTTTACAAAAAGTGGGGTCCAAGTGCCAAAGTCCTCAGGTTTGCTGCAAGCTGACAGCTGCACTGCAAAACCAGTGCATAAGAGACTGGCTAGCAGCAGCAGGGGCCAGTCTTCTTGGTGGTTGGTGGGTCATCTGGGGCATGCCCTGGCTCATTGGCAGGGGGTGACAGGAGGCCTGATTACAGTAGGGGGTGGCATCTTCTCCCAACTGGGGGAAAAACACAACCACCACCTGCAGTGCAGGTCTGTGGGGGTGCAGATGTAGCAACACCACTATTGGGGGCAAGGGGTCCCAGGCTTATACCTACCATGGCCACCAGCCCCTCCAGCAGTGATCTGGCAGGTGTTGGGGGCTCTGAGGGCACCTTCCTCGGAGAGGCACAGGATCACCGCCTACCCAGAGATGTCTCCTGGAGTGGTGCTCAGTGGGTTACATCAGACCCAGGTTCCATGCACCTATGTGGTGGCTTGCAAAATCCCACTTTAGAGGATATTGCAGCACTTCCCCAGAGAAGGCCCCCTTCTGCCATGGTGCACTGGTGTGGCCATTGCAAGAATGGTGCAAGCCCAGTTGGTGCAAACAGTCACCCCAGTGATGCAGGGTGCCTTCTGAAATCTGGACTGGCACAAGATGTAGCTCAAGGAGCTATTTGCACCATGTCTGCTAGACACAAGCCCCTTATGCCAGTCCCGATCATTTTAAAACAGGCCCCAGGTTTCCAGCTGCTTGGGTGGCATAACTGGTAGAACAGCGGAATGGAATGCAGAGGGACCTAGGTTCAAATTCCAGTTATTGCCTTTAATTTGTTCTCACTTCTGTTTGTTTATAAGTCACATACAGTATATTCACATTGCATCATTCTGAAATAAATGCCTCAGTAACCCAGTACATAAGGAAGCAAGCCCTTGTGACCTTTGCCAGTCTGATCCTCAAGGCTCCATGCCTCTGGAGTCCTCATTCTATATCTGAATGCTTGTGGCCATCCACCATGAAGTGGGACCACTGTGGGGCAAATAGCTGGATGTTGGGTATACATATAAGGTAGCCCCCACACTCAAGTATCTACCACACCACTACCTCAGATCCTAATATTTGACCAGAGTCATGACAGACCCCATATACAGTCGTGGCCAAAAATATTGGTGCCCTTGCAGTTTTTTCTAATAATGCACCATTCCTTCCAGAAAATTGTTGAAATTAAAAAATATTTTGGTATCCACATATGTATTTCTTTGGTTTGCAGTGGAATAAAACACAAAAAGCAGAAAAATTTACTAAGCCTTAGCTTAGCTTATTCCACACAGAAATTCTTAAATGGCCCACACAAAATTATTGGCACCTTTTAGAAGTGGTTAGAAATAATTAGATTTCAAGCAGGTGATTCTCCTTCACTTTAGAATGGAACTCACCTGTGGTGAGTTGCAGGTGCCTGCAATATAAAAATCACTCATTCAACCAGTTTGAATAGAGAAAATGACTCATTCTCCTGTTTTGTGTCACTGTGTGTACCGCAGTGAGCATGGAGAAATAAAGACAGCCAGAGAATTGTCTGAGGAGGTCAGACAGAAGATTGTAGCCAAGCATGGACAATCTCAAGGCTACAAATCAATCTCCAGAGACCTTGATGTTCTTGTTTCCACTGTACATAATGTTATCAGGATGTTTAAGGCCCATGGCACTGTAGCCAACCTCCCCGGACGTGGCCGCAAGAGAAAACTTGATCGAAGATTGCAGAGCAGGATTGTTCGAATGGTGGAGAAAGCACCTCGATCAACTGCCAAACAGATTCAAGCTGACCTTCAGACACAAAGTACGACAGTTTCAACTCACACCATCCGTCGCCAACTCAATGAAAGGGGTTATATGGTAGGAGGCCCAGGAGGACCCCACTGCTGAGAGAGAGACATAAGAAAGCCCGACTGGGGTTTGCCAAAACACACCTGAACAAGCCAAAATCCTTCTGGGAGAATGTCCTGTGGACAGATGAGACCAAATTAGAGCTTTTTGGTAAAGCACATCATCTCTATGTTTACAGAAAACAAAATGAAGCCTTCAAAGAAAAGAACACCTTCCCTACAGTCAAACATGGAGGAGGTTCAGTGATGTTTTGGGGTTGCTGTGCTGCCTCTGGCACTGGTTACCTTGAACGTGTGCATGGCAACATGAAATCTGGAGATTACCAGGCCATTTTGGAGCGCAATGTTGAACCCAGTGTCAGAAAGCTGGGTCTCCGTCGAAGGTCATGGGTCTTCTAGCAGGACAATGACCCCAAACACACTTCAAAAAGCACCCAGGAGTGGTTCAAGACAAGACGCTGGACTGTTCTGAAGTTGCTAGCAATGAGTCCAGATCTAAATCCCATTGAAAACCTGTGGAGAGATCTGAAAACAGCAGTTGGGAGACGGCACCCTTCACATCTGGGAGAACTGGAGCGGTTTGCACAAGAAGAGTGGGCCAAACTGCCAGTAGAGAGGTGCAGGAAGCTCATCCATGGCTATAGGAAGCGGTTGATTGCAGTTATTTTGACCAAAGGCTGTGCTACCAAATATTAAGTCTAGGGTGTCCATAATTTTGTCAATGCCATTTTTTTTCATTTTCTGATTTAAAAGGATATATTAAATTCTGAAACAAAAACAAAGGTTGTGTAATATTAACAGAGAAATAAAAAATTGTGGAGACCAAATACTGTACTGTTGTTAATTTCAACTTATGTTTAGAAGAATTGTGAGTTATTTGAAAAAGTGCAAGGGCGCCAATGTTTTTGGCCACGACTGTAGTGCCCACAACCACTATAACTCTTCAGTATTTGCTCTACAAATTTTCCTAACCTACTTTCCAACTTACAGCTATTACATCCCAGAATCTATATGCAGTCAACTCACACTCCAGCAGCTAACTCTGTACGACTCTTTAGTGAAGTGAGGATTTGTTCTGGAATGCATGATGGGTATGAGGTTATTATGGAGCAAATACTGAGGTGTGGTAGTAATTGTGGGAAGATACAGACATATGGGATGGTTTACACAGATAATAGGATCTGGTACAGTTGTATGGCAGATACAAGGATGAAGGGTGGGTTCCAGTGAAGTACCATGGTGTTAGGGTTATTATGGGGCAGAAACAATGATGAATGTAAGCTATTAGTAAATACATTGATGGGTTAATTATAGTACAGTTACTGGAATGTGACAGTATATTGTATAATTTTGAACCTGATACTGGAATGTGGGTAATTGAGGGGCAGATACTGTAATTTGGGGTATTTACTAGTATGTTGTGTACTAGTTTAGAGCGGATTATGGGGTATGGAGCACTTGTGAGACAGATATAGGGGTGAGCCATAGTTGCTGGGCAGATACCACAGTGTGGGGGGGTAGTTATGGGGCAGAAAGAGTAGTGAGGGATAGCTGTAGGGCATATACTCAGGTGTGGGTAGTTGTAGAGCAGAATGCTGAGTAAGCATGTTGGGTATTTGAGCCAGCAATTACACTGGAAATGATAAACTGAACACCACAAAACAAGGTTTATTGAACTAACACATATACTGCATCAGCATCGGCAGCCCAGCTTTCAAGGTATAAGAAATTATCAGTTACTTTCCCCTGGGAGGATGAACCAGACAGGCATGGAGGCTTCAGCACTTCATTTTGGGAATTGTAGTTCCTCCCAGGGGAAGGTAAATGATCATTACTTGTACCTTGAGAGCTGGTCCCAAGGTGGGACCCCCTTGGAATTAGAGATGGTACAGATGTGCCAATGAGATGGAAAAGCTACAGATAACTTCAAGTGCAAGTGTTTTGCCAGACTGGGGAGGTAGGTGGAGCAGATATTTATTTATTTGTTTAGTTACTTTATGTATATGCTCCCCCTCCTGCCTCTCCCCCCTGCCACCAGCACACCAACACATCATGAGTTTCCAAGGCAACCCCACAGCTGACGTCCCCTCCTTACCTAGAACCCAGTGACCAAGGTCGTCCCTGATGGAGCCATGGTTGTACCCCCACGCATGGATGAGATGGGCAGGTCTTGCCCTCAAAATTCTGAAGTTTTGTCAGGACGCTGGGCAATGGGACAGGCAGGGGAGTTCTGGATCGGTGCCGGGCACTCTGTCTTCCTGTTGTGCTGGGGCCATTTTTCTGATTTTCTCTGGAGGCATGATGTGTGATTTGATGTCAGGGTGCATACGCCAGCGTCCATCATGCCTCCCCCTCCAAGTCTGGACTGGTGATCAAGGTGCAGCTGGCTTTCGCCAAAGGCCAGACAAGTGCCAGGTCTTACCCCACCCACCCCTGAAGATGACAAGCAGTCTCACAGATGCTCCAGCCTTCTACCCCAGCAGGCCCTCCAACTCCCTGGGCTCGTTCCTGAACCTAGATCACTGACATCACTAGCGGTAGCACTAACACTGCACCAGCAGGCCAACCCAAGGTGGGGAAGATATTAAGGTGTGGGGTAGTTGCAGGGCAGAATATTTGGTAGCTGCAGAAGTGTTACTAAAGTGAGGCAGATATTGTGTGGGGTAGTAGCAGGGAAGAATACTGGCTAGTTGTGAGTGTTTATTACAATGGGGATGATGGGGCAGATTTTGGGGTTTGGGGTGGTTGCAGAAAAGAATGCTGGGTTACTGTGAGTGTGTGAGAGGCTGGATAGTTGTGGGATCAATATTAGGTAGTGGGGTATTTGCAAGGCAGAATACTGGGTAACATCATGAGTGTTGCTAGGGCGGGGTAGTTGTGGGGCAAATATTAGGGTGTGTGGTAGTTGCAGGGCAGAATATTGGGTAGCTACAATGGTGTGAACAGAGTGACTAACTGTGGGGCAGACAATGTAGTGGGTGTAGTTGCAGGCAGTATATTGGGACATTTTGAAAGTGCTTCTACTGTTGGGTAGTTGTGGGGCAGATATTGTATTGTAGGGTAGTTGCAGGGCAGAATATTGGGTTACTGAGAATGTGTAATAACTAGAGTTGTAGTTCTGGAACAGATGTTGGATAGTGGGTATTTGCAGGGCAGAATATTGGGTAATTGCAAAAAGGTTACTACTGTAGGGGTTGTTTTGGGTTAACTATTAGGACATGGGGAAGTTGCAGGACACACAATAGGGTAGTTCAAAAAATGTGACTAGAGTTGGGGTAGCTGTGCTCAGACATTGTAGTGAGGGGTAACTGCAGGGCAGAATATTGGGTAGCTGTGAGAGTTACTACAGTGGGGTAGTTGTGGGGAGGTATTGTGGTATAGGGTAGTTGCAGAGTAAATACTGGGTCACTGAGAACGTCTTACTAGAGTTGTGGTAGTTGTAGGATAGGTATTGGGAAATGGGATAGTTACAGGACAAAATATTATTTGGCTTCTATAGTGTTACTAGGGTGTTGGTAACTGTGGCATATAATGTGGTGTGTGGTAATTGTGGGGCAGAATATTGAGTAGCTCTGATACTCTTATACTGGGGTAGTTGTGGTATAGCTATTGTGGCATGTGACAGAGGAAGGGCAGAATATTGTGCAGATGCATTAGTGTTGGAAGAGTGAGTGTAGTTGTGTGTCATGTAACAAAGTGTTGGTAGTTACAGTACAGAAGGTTGGGAAGCTGTGAGAATGTCACTAGAGTTAGGGTATCTATGGGCAGTTATTTGGGTGAGGTAGTTACAGGGCAAAATATTAGGTCGTTTTGAGAGGGATGCTAGAGTGGGGAGTTGTGAGAGATATTTGGGTGGAGCAGTTCCACATAACAGTATTGGGTGCTAGCTGTGGGGCAGAGGTAGTTGAAGATAAGTACTGTACTCTTACTTTTTTTGTGGGCAGAATGCCTTTTGTCTGAATCCTAATTATACAGTATAATGTAGACAGAATAGTCATGTTACAATTGGAGCCCATGTAAATCAAACCAGATAACTCTCAGACATGTAAACAGATGCACTGAATCAGATTATTAAGAGAGACTGCATGTAAACACTGCAGAAAACTCAATCAGGTTTTCAAGTTACCTGATTTCTGTAGCTATCTGATTACTTCCTGACATGTAAACATGGTGAGTGATGTAAAGACAATGCACAGCTATTGGTCAGACTTAAAATTTACGACTGGAGGACTCCCATGCGGAGTTGTAATCAGTCGAGAACGCCATAGGAGGGGAGCAAGGCAAGGGGGCTACAGAGGGGTGTAAGAGAAAGGTAGAGTATGTGGGCAGAAGGAGTTGGGTGGGGGGGAGAGGATTGGTGGCTAGGGTGGTAGGGGGAAGGTGGGTCAGATTGACTCGGGTGTGAGGAGTGGGCGAGCAGGGAGTGGTGGCTAGGGATGTTGGAGAAAGGTGGGGCCTGTTGGCTCATGTATGAGAAGTGGGTGAGCAGCCACGGGGGGGGAGGGGGAGTAGTTTGAAGATATTTAAGACTTCTGTGTGCTCTTATTTTGAGCCATTCCATTGTAGATATGCATTAGGGAGACTTTTAGTCATATGAGTGCTGCTGAAAAGCATTTTTTGTTTGGGTATAATTAAAAGAACCATTATTCCACAGTTGCAGAGTTATACTGTAGGACATGAGATGGGCTGTCTTTGCTGTAGTGTCTTGCAAAACGTATGGCATCATCTGCATACAGAAGGACTCCGGTAGACTGACAGGACTGAGGCAATTGATTTATGAACAGGCCAACCAGTAAAGGGCCCAACATAAAACCTTGAGAGTCACCCCAACAGAGACCGTCCTACCCACAGAGGTTAGATCCTCAGTTTTAACCTTTTGGGTTTCATTAGTTGGGTAACTCTCAGGCCAGGATACAGTGTTCGGACAGGCCCTGGTTCAACAGTTTTTGAAGCAAGAATTCATGGTTTATGAGATCAAATGCCTGTGTCGAGTAAATGTAAATTACCCCAACGATATCACCACTGTCCAGTGCCTTGTGAAGGAAGTTAGAGTATTCTACTATGACCTGGGCGCCATGTACCAGCGGGTTACTACCCCTGCCTGATTACCACAATGCTGGTTGAGGGGCCTGGGCTCTGTTCTGATGGTAAGTGGGGTTCTTTCCCAGATAGAAATTAAATAGTGTGGTGCCTCCAGCCAGAGTGAATTATAGTGGGCCATTTGGTTAATGGATACAACTTCCTGGAATGCTGTACCTACCCAGCTTCCCCTTACAGTCACCCCACACATGAAATACCATAAACCAACTTAACACTCTACGTTGCATGCAGTTGAAAGCTATAGCTAATAATATGCTCACAGACAAAGTTATGCAATAACAACATTAACAGGTCTGTTTGGGGGAAGGAGAATTGGAATTGCAAAAGCAGAACAGCTGATACTGATTGGCAACTTGACAATTTAGTGCAGTTTAACATCAGTTCTGCCTACCCCCACACAGTTTCAGTACCACCTCCTTGGGTGCACCCAGCTCTCACCCCCCCCCATGGCCGTAAAGATGGTGGGTACCTCATCGGGTTGCTGGTGGCCATCCATTGACATGGGGTGGTGCACCCTGGACTTTGGGGTGAAGTGGGAACAACAGTTTTATGAACTTGAACTGGCAGAACTTTGTAGGGGGCTCCATATGGTTCCCAAAAGTTGGAATAGGCAGATGGTTATTAACTTTTGCCTGGGCTTTTCTTGAAGGTTAAACACAGTCTTGCCCAGGACTTCATCCCCAGATTAACTAACTAGATTGCAGCAGAAATCCTCAGGGCACGTGGCAGAGATACTCACAGTTTCTGCAGGCTTGGTGGGGGTGGGGGTGTTGAGAAAGGACAAAGATTAAGCGGTACCACTCTGGTTACAGCATGTCTCTCAGTGTACCACAACAGCTGGCTAGGGATGTACAGCAGCAAGTGCTGGACCAATACGCCCGTAATGAGCCTTTAGTCACCTTTACCCCTTGAGCCTTTCATCGTCTTCGCAACTTGGCATGTCAGCATGTTCACCCCTTGGGCCTTTCGGCATCTTCACCCACAGAGACACTGCTCCAGAGCCCAGAGTGAGAATATCTGCACTGCAGCTTGCATTCCAAAGGAAACTGCTTCAGAAAACAGTTTCTCTTTCTCACTGAAGCTGCAACTTACTCAATTAGCTTCGCAAAAGACTCTCACCTGTGTCCCATTGTGTTTCTAACATACCTAGTCCATTACTGTGCTGATCTCAACTTCAAAACAACCTGAATTCCAAATGAAACTCTCTTACAAAGCAGTTTCTGTTTCTCAGTGCTACCTGCAGCAGTTTGTCTTTCTCACTGAACCTCTGACTCACTCAATTAGCTTTGCAAATCACACTCACCTGTTTTTCTGACTCCCAGTCCATTCAGAACAGACACACACACTGACAGAACACACAGAATCAGAAAAATGTTCCTAAAGCTCTCACACCTGTGGTATAAATCGCACACATGATGGGCAGATCATGGGATATGGAAAATATTCTCACTCCTGCAGAGTGAGCTGTGCATTCTCACTCTGCAAGAGTGAGAATATTTTTCATATCCCACTCCTTCCCATCATGAATCCCCTGGATATGTATATGTGTGTGTGTGTGTGTATGTATTGTAGTGGCGCGGTCGCACCACTATAATTAGGGTTGAATGGTCAGTTACATAATAAAGTCAAAAGTTTGATCGTTAATAACTTTGGACCTGTTCAATGGATTTGCCTGAAATTTGGTACGCGCATTGGGGCATGGTAGATCTCTTGATTTGCCAAATTGCGTTTCAGTCGGAGTGCCAGTCTTTGTGTACGAAAGTGCTGCAAAATGCAAAATTATCCATTTTTGGAGGCACCTTTTGGCATTCTTAATGTGGTCCTGCACAGCCATCGTGTAGCGTGCTGCTCTGCAAGGTGGCTCATTTGAAAGAGCTTTGGTGGCTGAACATGCCGCTTTTTATTTGGTGAAAAAATATTAAGGCATTCAAAAGTTATGGCACTTTTAAGTTCCCATTATAAGTCAATGAGAACATTTATATGTACATCTTGCGATCAAAGAATGGGGTTCTGGCCATCTCGTCCCACCTGGCGGCCAAAGAATTTGCAGCATCAAGGTTCAAGAATCTTTGTTCCCGAGGAATTTCAAAAATTCTTTGACTACGAGGTCCGCCATCTTGTTTTCAGTTTTCCGATCGCACAAACACAAATATCTCTTCTCTGGGGTCACTTCTGAAGTAAAACTTCGATGGGTTTTACTCAGGGGACCCCGATCTATCAAGCCATGGCTTTGGTTCCATCCAAATCTGTCTAAAAATAGAGTTTCCAGCTTTTAAATTCTTAGTTCGCAGCTCGCTGACGATCTTTGATCATGAGCCTGCAAATTCTTTGATTGCGAGAAACTTTGATCACGATCGTGCATCGTGAGCGAGGGACGAGATGGCCAGATTTTAAAATCTAAAGTGTAGTTATTATCCCTAGTAGTCTAGTGGCCCCTTCCCCGTCATAGCAATGTACATAATGATTTATGTTATCCCTGGTAGTCTAGCGGCCCCCCCAATGAGTATCGTATTAATATCTTTCTTTCCGTGGTAGTCTAGTACCCCCATGTGTCTATGGATATTTTGTAATAATTATATCACTGGTATCTGGTGCCCCCCGCCACCCACGATCTGTAGTTCTTAATAATTAATATTCCTATCCCTGGTAGTCTAGCGGTCCCCCTCCCATCATAATAAAATTTACTTCTGTGACAGCCACCCAGCACCCCAGACTGTGTATGTGCAGTAGCAGTGAAAGACTAGCGCCTCTTTCAGTTGCAGCTGTCACACACAAGTATGCGACTGGCCGTGGAGGTGAGAGGTGGGCTGTGCCAGTCGCCGCCGGGATAGGGTGATGGATGGGGCCACTAGACTACCAGGGATAGGAATATTAATAATTTTTTTTTTTTTTTTTTCTCTTTATTCTCCCCCTACTAGCAGCGCCCCCATTCTTCAGGAGACACACATATGGCCTTATCAGTCCCCACCCTCTTACCTGGAGCCTGTCGCGGTCCATCCCCTATGCAACCTTGGTTATACCCCCCAGGCGGGGTATGAGGTGGGCGTCTTACACCCGAGGTCCTTCCTGTTTTTGTTGGGATACAGTCACCTAGGGCAGGTAGGGGCATTGGGGATCGGGGCCGTTGTGCTCCATCTACTGGCGGCACTGCAGGATGTTTTCCCCTGTTTTCTTGGCGTGCTGTGTGCCCTGACGTCAAGGTGCTAAGCGCCGACGTCCAGCACGCCACTCTTCTCA